>JANHFX010014584.1:17711-41157 GCA_027560015.1 Chloroceryle amazona
AGCCGGGACGGGCGTGGTTCTTGGCCCCGCTCCCTTCTTTTTTGGCAGGAACGCTGGGGGGGGGGGGGGGGGGGGGGGGGGGCTTGCCAGGCTGGTGCACTGACCTCACAGGAGCCCCATAAATGAGCGTGGGTCGCAAATCTCCCTCTTCAGATAATCCTGGTCTGGAGACAGGGTGAGACATCTTGATTTAAACCTGCTTGAAATTTGCTGAGCCAGTTTGCTCTCCCATGCTTTCATTTTGGTTGTTTCTTTCTCTCTCTCTCTCTCTCTCTCTCCATATATATATTCTCACACACGCTCTCACACACACACCCCCTGCCCCCTCTCTCTCTCCGTGTACCTGTTATTTTGATGCTAGTGTACTGTAGCACTGATGTCTGTGTGCTTTCCCAGGCCGTTCATTGTGCTGCCTCCCCTGATGGAGTGGATACGGGTTGCTGTGGCTCACGCGGGGCACCGTCGCAGTTTCTCAGTGGACAGCGATGACGTACGGCAGGCAGCGAGGCTCTTACTGCCGGGAGTTGACTGCGAACCTCGACAGTTAAAGTAAGTCCCTACCAAACAAAACCGAACGGCTGCTTTGTGCAAGATGTGTCTCTCTTTCCTAGTGACAGTAAGCAGGCAGGCAGAGGGCTCTGTTTTCGCCTTCAGAGGTGCATGGATGCTTGGGCTCGTCGCTCTGTGCATTGCAAAATCGTCTCCTGGTATTTGCTCACATCCATGGATAAGCTGGCTGCATGGTAATGGGTGCCTGAATAGCTCACAGCTGAATCGAGCCTGTGATCTGCTCGGCAGAGCTCATACGGTGGTTTTGGTTTTTTCCTCTTACTGTTAGGTTCTGCTTGCTGATGAGAGGCTGAAATCTGCTAATTGCTACATGTCGCTGTTCCTTAAAATACCAAATTATAATTGGCAGGGCTACAGATATTTTTCAGGGCTTTGCTTTCAGCAGTAATGCTTAAAGAGCACATTTAAATTTATAGGTAAGACTACCTCTTGCAGTTAAACTGTATTTTTCATGCTAATGTCAGTTCAGATTAGTTGTAAATGTCAGCCTAAATAATTTGACTTTTTTTGTGTATCGGATGCAACCTTTCGGTTTCCTAGTGAAGTCTTAAAATATTTGTTGCTAGGATTGTTTTTAGTGTCTCTCTTCCCTTACTATTATGTACATGTATAAAAGCATGATCTAGAGCTGTTCTGGAGTCAAGAATACACTTGGTTTTGATTTTCATATGAAAAGGAATTCTGCATCTGCCCAAGTAGAAAGTACTCCTATCGCTTCACGGATTTGTACATAATCCCCTGTTTTCAGCATTCTGTCTCTTCATGCAGCAGTAGGTACATTCTTCCTGCAACACGGAGAGCAGAGGGGTGATCGACATGATTAGCTGTGTCAACCTGCATCGGAGCAGCTGCCTGGACTCTGGCCTTGATGTGCTCTTTCACCAGAGAGTATAATACTTTACTTCAAGATCTGCATTGGCTTTTTATAGCCACAGCTATTCAATATTTAATTGAAGAAAGATGTTGAATTTCCGAAGTGAAATCTTGAGCGTTTCAGATTTCCGATCTTGGCTGTAATTGCTTCTCTTTGGTGTGACCATCTTGGCCCTCGTTTCCAGAAGCGCAGTGTTCTGTGTCCCTACTGCAGTGTCAGGACTTAGAGGTACTATGCACTTCCTAAAGACCTAGCACTTCGTTTGGAAAAGGCACGATTTGTTTAACACCTCTTCCAGTATTTAGGTAGGATTGCAAATAAGGCAATAATGTTTCTGCTCTACTTCATCTGTCTTAAAAATTTAAGTAGGCACAGTTGAATATCTGTAGGTTAAAAAAAACCCATAATATACCATTCTTAAAGTTGTATTTCGTCAGTGCATGTATATACATATATATGTATGTAATGCCATCAACTGTTTGACAATTTTCCAGGAGTTTCAAAACTATTGTAAGTTGGTGAGAGTTGTATTATGCTTCAGAAGAATTGATTAATTATGTGGAGCAAATCAGCACTTAGTTTGAAGTTGTCATTCAGTATTCATTTAATAAAGAATAGAAGTTGCTGCTGTTGTACCACTTGTCTTGCAAGTGGGAATGAGCCTGAAGAGCACAGCCTGGGATTAATCAGGTGGGGATGAAAAGAGAAATCATTCCTGAGACAAATTCTGGATTTTAGAGAGACCAGGCTTTGCAGTGTGCCCCTATTTGACTGTAGGGGCCCAATTCACCCACTGGTGGCCCAAAAGGACAATCTCACTTTACTGAGCTGGCAGAGGTCTGCAAATGAGCGTCCCTGTACTTTGGGGTTTATTTTAAGGTCTGTGCCTACTACCAGCATAGTGCAGCAGGTTCTTTGCGTAGCTGCAAATCAAACCTTGGCTGCCTGTAATCCTGAGATCAAAGGAAGGACTGAATTTTTCTGAAGAATAATGTGAGGTATCGGGTTGTTAATTTGAAATGATGTGGCTTGTAATTTTTATTTGTATTCAGTGCAGACACTCAGCACTTCTCATTTCCACTAAGCCACGTGCCAACCTTTCACGCCTCCCCAATAGGGAGGGAGTGTTTTCAGCTATCAACTCCTCAGCAGGCAGCAATTCCATAAAAGGAAACACTGGGGGGGAGGGATACAACAGCTTTGCAGGGGATGGCTTTTCAAATAAGCTGTGTGACGGATGACAGCTGGAGGATTTTAAGTGAAATTAGCTTGATAGATATTGTCACTTTTATAGAAATGTCTTAATAAGTAGAAACTTGAAACTGGTTTAATTTCTAGGCTTTTCTTAGCAGTCTTCTTTAGTCCCTAAAATACAGAGACCTGAACCCAAATATTTTCATAGTCCCATGTGATGCTGCTTCGTTCCATGATGTTGATTCACAATCTGTCATTAAATATCATAAAGCAAAATCAGTTTGCACACTGGAAAAACACACATATGAGGAGAGAGAGACTGGCAGGATCTCAAAGGCTGTGCAGTTCAGGATCAGTTCAGATAAAAAACAAATGCTCAGTTTCTTAACTGAACTACAGAATGGAGGTCTCCCGGTAGATTCATGTGACACTTCCCAGCACAGTCACATACTCTAGCAGTGAGGTTCCCTATATGTGGCTTTGTAAATCATCTCTTCCTTCCTGCCTTTCATTCCAATACTTCCTCACTTTTTCCTCTCTTCTGATTCTTTTTTAAAAATCCATTGCCTTAATTTCTTGAAATGTTTTTATCTCCTGAAAGAGGAGCTGCCCTTGCTCTGGCTAGAGGAGTGGGAGAAGCTGGAATCAGGCAGGAGCTGCCTGTCGTCTTCCTGATTTTACAGCAGCACACATGCCAGAAAGTTTCTTCCCAGTCTCGTGAGATGAGCAGGGATATAAGAGTTTACCTTCCCCCAGGAGTGGAAACTTTACATAGACCAGTTGTCTCCACCTTTTGCAAGGAAGTAGGTTTCATGGGTGGATTGACTGCTGTATGCACAGCAGCTAGCTGAGATGGAAGCCTAAATTGTGTCTAAAATACTATTTGTCATAGTAGGAGACCAAACTGAAAGCTTTGCCTGTACCCAAGCCCTTTTGGTCTGCCTGAGGCAGTTGGAGGTAGTCAGTAGAGAACTTTGTACAAAGTATATCTCTGCTGGCATAAATCTGGTGAAAGTGGATGCTCTGCTCACTGCTCTAGACTTTTTATTAATGAAGGCAATTTGTTGCCAAAAGGGGCACATTGGTAAAATCTGTGTTTACTTGCCTTTCTACTGCAATAGGGTAGTGTCACTACTCAGTCTCCACTGGGTCTGTCTGTCTGCAAACCAGATGCCTGGTTTTGGCTGCTCCTCGTCATCACATCTGCAAGAGGTACCTTTCCCCTTGCTCCACCTAAACACAAGAAGCTCTTTGCATGTCTTTCCTTCCTCCATTCTGTGGGACATTTGTTTAAGATAAAAAAAGACCTAATGTGTTAGACATGTGGTAGGGACTACATCTGGGGACTGGAGGCTGACTGCAGAGAAACAGAGCAAGGAAGGAGCATCATCTATTGCTCAGTACAAAGGCTGCTGTGCTTTTTATTAGGGTCAGTAGATTCATTTCTGGTTGCCGTATATCATGGCAATCCTGGAGGATGTAAAAGATGCTGGAACAAACTGACCCAAGAGAGGTGGTAATGTCATTCAGGAAACTGTTACTTGGTCACTTCTTCACCTGACTGGATAAAGGACTATTTTCTCGCCAGTCAAAGGTTAAAAGAAGGATTTAGTCTAGTGTGTGAATATGTGTTCATGTGCGCATGGTTGTTCTGATAGCTAGAAGCAGCAGAAATGGAAGAAAAATCCCCAGTCTTGAAGATGTGAGTGTAATTCCCCACTATGAAGGGCAATTCCCATGTGTTACTTGAACTATTTTCTTCTGCCCTCAACATTGCCTCAGACCTGTTTGATCCAGGTCATACCCTTTCTGGTTTCTCTGGGAAAGCTCTCTTTCCCAGCTGTTTCTGGACCTGGAAGGCAGCCCCCCTCATCCCTGAGAAGGGCTCTGTACTCACCTGATGGGAATCAGATTGGCAGCATCTTCAGTCCTTTTATGCTGTGATGGAGTGATGCAGGAGGAGGCATTTCAGAGGGTGGGATTCTGGCTCCTGAACCTTGAACATCCCTTCCGGACATCTTATCCCCAGCTTGACTGGGGAAGGAATGCCCAGTGGGGTTGTTGATCTAGGCCACATCAAGGGACCTTCCTGGCATCTGAATGAAGAGGAACACCAAATATGTCCCCATGGCACCAAGATCCTCCAGAAGCATTGACCATGAGACTGGACATTTCTCTGCACTCATGGGGTTGTCTGGAAACCCTCTCATGCTTGTTAATTCCCTGTCCCTTTCTTTGCCCAGCTGGCTGCAAAGCTTCAGCTCTCCTGGAGGAGAATCAAGAGTTTAATTGTCTTGAGTAGTGTTTTCTTGTGATCCATAGATGAAAAGGCTCGTGCCTGTCTCTTGTACGATGCAGAAGTGAGATTGCTCCCTGGGGGGTTCATTACTGTGCACCACAGCCACACAGTGGAGGCAGTTACCACACTGTGGCAGGAGGAGCCTGGGACAATTCTTTGAAGTCCTGTTTGGCAGGACTTTCCTGTTGCGCTCCTCGTGAGTGGTGTCCCACTGGCATCTGTTGTCTTCTTGCCCTGTCCCATCCTAACATACAGCCTGTGGAGACCCCTTGGGCTCAGGTACTACCAGGGTGCCCATGAGAAGCATCGCAGTCCCTTGTTTGCAGTCCCTGGCTGTTGAGTGGATGCTGGAAGACAAAGTCAGACAGTGGGGTTTGCATTCTGACCCCACTGGTACGATCAGAGACCCCCCCGCCTTATATTCCAGTCAAATTTAGTTGGAGGTGGCAGAATCACTGCTGGTTAAGGCAGAACTGGCAGAAGCAAGAGCCAGCATGACAGGGCTTGTGCCTGTGAACAGATGGAGACCCATAACTTGGTGCCCTTTAATCACTTGCTCACAGACTTCAGCAGCATTTTGGAGATATGGCTGCATTTCCCAAGGGTACTGTGCTCGTGTATAGTGAATGCAGCAAATAGCCATTTTCTGCCTGGCTGTGAGTCTGGGTCCTATCTCTGCTCCCAACTACGGGCATGAACATTTTTCTTCTCTCTTTCTGGGATGTAGAGGTGAAATTGGTATCTGTAGGGGCTAGCCTTGAAGAGGCACCTGGTAGAGGTGTGCCAAAGTGTCAGCAGAGCCCATAACCCCAGAACATAAGTGAATACTTTGCTTCTGTTTTCAGGAGGAAAATCCTGGGAGAAAAGGAGAAAGAAATCATGGCAACAAGGTTATGAAAGTGGAAAAACAGTAACCAAAAGGAGAGCAAATTATACAGCTTCATGCACTTGGATTGGCGTGACTAGATAACCTCTATCCCAGCAATGAGAAAGAGCTGCCTCACAAAATCAGAGGGTCAGAGGAAATATTTATAACAAAGCCCAGAGTGGTGCTGTAAGTCTTGAGGATTAATAATAGTAACGCCCAAAGTTTGAAAAGGATGAAAAATGATCCGAGGAAAATTCCAGGCTGTTAATGCAAGGCCTTCAAATGTTGGATTTTTTTTTTTTTTCAAGCAAAGACTGATTAAAGACATGTTGAGGGAAAAATGGGATAAAATGTGACATAGATTTTCTAAAGATAGATCTTGCCAGACTAATCTAATAACTTTTTGATAAGATAACTGATTTTCTACCCCAAGGAAATTCAGTAGATTTCATCTATTTGGACTTGAGTGAATGATGCAGTCCATGCAGAGAGCTATTAGTTAGACGGAGAAGATGGGGGTTAGCAAAGGAATTTTAAAGTGAGCAGGGCCTGGCTTCAGGAGAGATGGCAAGGATGGCAGCAGTAGCGTTACAAGTAGGCATCTTCATCTCTTATTCTTAGAACAGGTCTTTTTTTAATTTTCAGAAAGGGTTTTGGCACGCATCTTAGAAGTGTGCTCATGAAGTTAAAATTTGCTGATGCCATGATACTGAGAGGCAGTGTCCTTACAGAGGATGTTTGGGAAATCATCCAGGAAGAAGTGGATGACCTTGAGGACTGGGACAAAAGAAATGGGATGAAATGTAGTTTTCCACAAATGGAAGGCAAACATGTGGAGATTAATTAGAAAAATCCATACTGCAGTGTTTATGTAGCATATAAACTATATATGTAGTATAAGGTATACTGTATTGGGAGCTGAGTATTGGAAAGGTGGTGTTAAAGACTGTAGAGCACTATTTCATCTCAGAATGCTTGTAAACCACAAAAGTGGATTTTTGCATAGCCATGAAAAAAGCAAATGCATTTTGAGGATGCATCAGGAGAGAGATTTCCAGTAGAAGTAGGAAAATATTGGTACCTCTGCACATGAACTAGGTAGGAAGCGATGTGGAATCAAAACTCCTCTATCTAGGTCAAGAAAATATTCACATTGGAGCAGGTATAGAGAAATGGGCTGTGGTGGTTTGAGTTTTGACAAAATGTTCTCATGGAAGAAGACTAGAAGAAAGGGGCTTATTCAGCTGAGCAAGTGGGCGCTGAGGGAGCATGTGACTCTTCTTCAGAAATACATCAGGAGTAAATACCACAGAAGGAAAAATACACTGTTTAAAGGGCAGCATGGACATAGGGATATCTGAATGTTAACAAGTCATAAGTAAATTCAAACTGGAAGTATAGATGGATCCAAGCCTTGCTGCAGCCTAGGACTGGGTTTGTTAACCCTCCAGTCTCATATGCTCCTGCAGCCACTGCCCCATCACAGCCTCACCCAGGGCTCCCAGTTGCACTTACAGCGCGGATCCAGAAATGTCACTGGGCAAATTCGGTGTTTGAGTGTCTTTAATTGAAAATCAGTCCTAATTTCCAATTAGCCTTGGCCTGAGATTACCTAAGTCTGCTTTTCTGTCTGGGACCATCCCTCATAATGAAGGCACTGTAGGAAAATAGGATTATCAACCTCAATAGTGAGGCTTATTTAACATGAGAGAATCCGTAGCTCATTCTAGAGAGTTTTAATGCTGTGGAAAGGGAAAAATACAGGGATGCCTGAAGGGGAGATGTGTTATTTTGGTCTTTCAGACCAGTCTATACTATTTGCCATGTCATCCTAGTACTATAGTGCACATATGCAATTCTAACATGAAAAGTGAAAGAGGAAGAATTGAATTTCATGTTTTATTTATGGAAATCCTGTGCTTGTACTAGAACATGAAAATACAAATAGACTTTAATAAGTAGATATTTGAAGGCAGAAAAAAAATATTTCCACTGCTCTTTGCTCTGTCTTAAAATATACTGGGTAAAGGGCTGAGTTTCTGGAGAGGGAGAGAGTAGAAAATTGCTAAGAAATTCTACATTTAATTAGATATGGCTGCTTTTAAGTAGGGACGGTTGGTGTCTGCCTAGCTCCTTGAACGTCCTTGTTCTTCCCACAAATTTTCACTAATCCTTTAACACCAGCCATGGCCATTGCTGTAATTAGACACAAAAATGCTAAGTGAGCAAGCAGTAGCAAAGAAGCTACTTGACAAAATCCAGCAGTCCCTGGAGGCAGATGGTGCCAGTGGATGAAGGAGATTTTATTACTTAAAAGGTAGAGCATGGGTTTCCTGAGGTGAATCTCAACCTCTCCTGCCAACCGGCCGCTCAGAGACAACAGTAATCAAAAAAATTCACATGAGGACCTTGTCCTCATGTTCACCTTCACTTTTAGGACAGAACACACTTTTTACGGGCTTTTGGCTCCAGCCCTCTTGGGTTTTTCCCATTCTTCATTACTGTTTCGTATGCTCTGTCTCAATACACATTCCCGAATAAAACAATCAGGATACAGAGAACATCTTCCACGTAAAGACTTACGTTATCTGTTTACATGGAAGGTGAATCTGTACCCAAATTTTCCTATGGAATGTTTGCCGTGTTCAAAATCTGAAGTCAGATTTAATTTTGAACGTGGTTCCTGGCCTATATATGTGAGACTGTAATATTAAGAGTGTTTTGAAATAGAGATGTGAGTCCTAATTTGGTAGTCACATCGCTTTTTAATGTATTTTCTGGTATCTGTAACAATTTTTTCTCAGGCTTTTGACAAGAACAAGAGGTTGACTAATAAGTATCTGGAGTATATTTATTTTCTTAATTTGGCCTCTGATTAAAGTAAAGGGAAATATTTTATGTCTGCTTTAAAAAATAGCCCTCTTTGTCACTTTGATCAACATGTTTGTGCTTATGCTTCCCTCCCTCCAAAACTGAGAATGCAAGTAATTGTCTCAGTATAGTATTTGTATTGCAGTGCTATTAATATCAGCATTATAGTCCCTTTTCAAGCACTGCACTGGAAAATAAGAGCGTCCATAAATTTAAATCAAATCATCTGCCACTCCCAGTACTGCCATTTGTGTCTGTAGTCTCACTGAAGAGCCCCAGGCAAGGAACAGGACCCTTCTGTGCTATGGGCTGTGCACACCCAGATCAAAACTGTGATCCGTGACCCCAGGAAACTCAGCATTGCAAATGCATGTATATTGCTGGCTAAAATAGCACTCCTTCCAGACTTCCAACCAGCTGAACTCTAATTTCTGGCTTGAGACCTCATTCATATTTAGGACAGAGACAGACTGAACAAACTCCACAGGTTTGAAAAGATGGACTTAAAGAATAGATTATAATTCTTTTAATTAAAAGGGCTGGCGATCAAGTCCCAGGTGGACAAACAGTTTTGGTGTTTGTCTCTGGGGACAATGATTGGCTCATTTCAGCAGAGGCAAACATTTGTCCTGACACACACCACAGTCTGTGCTCCTTTTCCTTTAAATCAACTATGAGCACGCTGTGCTGGCACGTGTGGGATAGAACATGATTAAGATGTTCCTGCTTCTCTTTTGGTAATAAATGCATTTGTCCACTACTGACTATAGCAATAACCCCTTCCAAAGAACAAATAATTAAAAAGCTATGTAATAAGACAGCTGCTATGTCTAACAGTTACAACCGAAACACTTGGCTTTTGAATCATCCATTTTCCCAAATATGCTCAATCCATGAGTAACTTATTAAAGATCTGCACAGACCCTGTCTCAGCCAGGCTGAGTGAAAAAGAAAAAAAAAAACCCCAAACTGACCCTTGCATTTAAACCATTGCTGTAGAAGTGCTACCTTATGTTTTTGTAATGTGAGTTTAAGAACAGATGAAAAGAATCTGATGTACTGCTAGGACCCATTATAAATGATTATCTTTGACTCCTTTCAGAGATTTGAGTATTTCGGAGTACGATAGAGTGTCATGGTGACCATGCAGCACTTGACAGTGACCAGTTGTGAATAATTGATGTTACCATGGCATTCCCCATATAAAGCCACAGTAAAGTTAATTATGTGCAGTGGCAACACTGTAATGATCTTGAAGATAACTGCTGTAGAAGCCAATATCTGTGAGGAATTAAATGAGGACTCGGAGAAAATCGTATTGCATTCTAAGTTAAAAGATGTGGTCACAGCTTTGCTACAAATATAAAATCAAGAAGATTTCACCTGTTTCTAATTTTCCTTATAAAGGCAATTGTTTGCTAGATTCAAGGTAGGGAGGGACTAGTTTGGGAGTTTACAGGCTGGGTGATAGAACCCCTGAATTAGAGGAGTGGATTTGCTGTTGAGCACAGGCACTATGATCAGCGTATAATAACTCAAGCATATTACTGCTTGGTTCTGGGAGTGGGAGCATGTGCCTAGCAGTGGTGATGCCGTGGAGCCTGGCAACACCACAGGTTGCCAAATAGGTAAATACAGAATGGGCTTCATCTTTTGAGAGAGGTTGTCATACTCAAAGGATGCTGGTCAGTCCTGCTGTTGTCACTGTATTGCCTCTGGGGGACCTCAACGTTCACCTGACCCAGACAGCATTTGGGATGGTGATGTCCTGCCATCCCGAGACTGTCCCTAGGGAAAAGTGGGGGAGAAGAGCACTGGCCCCTTGTGGGCATCTGCTCCTCCTGTCAGCCTTCCCCGACCCTTCAGTGAAAAAACACCTTTTCTGTAGGGTGAGGTCTTGGGGAAAGAACAACCTGTGGGGTACTGACAGCCATCAGAATCTGGCAAAGAAACAAGGTGGCCTTGGAGGGAACATCCCACTGTTCAGGCCGGTGTCAGCCTCCTGTGCGCCTGGAAAGATCACAAAGACTTTTTGACAAAAGGGCCGTGAACCGATTGTGTAGCTGGGGAGGTTTCCAGCTCTGTTTGTGCTTATGCTGGCTTCTCTTGCTTTGCAGGCTCAGTTTTCACAACTCTAAAAGTGACCCTATTTAGCTGACTTAACCGTTCCTCATCAGCCTCATTTGTCAAGCTTTTTCCCCATCCCTTTCCCACCCTTCCATAGCTTTTCAGTGTTATTTGTTGCAGTCCAAAGAAGTCCTAAGTGAGTCAAACCTAGGTGCTTATTCTCTTCCTCCTTTTTTATCTTTCATCCCTAAATGTAATTCTGGATGGTGTTTATGAGGAGCAGCATCACCTTATGCAGGAATCATCATTATGCAGTTAATGGTATGAAAGGGGGCTTGGGAGCAAATGCAATGCTATGATGGCTTAGGGTTAATTTGTGATGGATTTGGGAGTGGTTTGGTATTTTTTAAATATTTTTCATTTTAAAATGTGACTTCTCAGTCTGTCTGCTCTACCATCTTCCCTGTTGGCGCTCTCCAGGGTTAAAAGTGGTACTGTGTTCTCCTATTCTGTACTTTTAGTTCCTGATCATTTTTGATCTGTCTCTTCACTGCTTTTTATCTGTATATGTTAAATCTCCTTTGCCTTAACTCATTACTCATAACACCATTTTTTTGAGACATCGCTTATTCGTTCTTTGCTGAAGCATCCTCTGTTCCTTTCCCTTGCGTCACACTCTTGCTCTATTATTTCCCAGTTTTATCACTATCCCTTTTATTAGTCAGTGTATGACAATGGCAGCATCAGCAATGATCTATGTGAAATTTTGCCATATAGTTTCCTTTACTACGTCCCATAAATGGAGGCTGTAACTCACAAAAGGTCTGTTTTGGGATATAAAAAGGCAATGGACGACCGGTAGTGGTACCAACTTGTGTTTTTTTGCATTGTGGTACTTGGTCTAGATCACACTTGGTCACAGCAGGTGTCCAAGCAGCCTTGCAGCCCAGGTGCTCCTCTGCATCCATGTTTTCCTTGCAATGTTTGTATAGCTGTAGCATCCCAGAGCCCTTGGACCAAGCCCCTGATTCCTCCATCTGGTTGAGGAGTGCTAAGTTGCTGATACACAATATGAGCAGTAATTAACTAATCCCCTTCCTTGGCTATAATAAGCCCGTGAACTGATGTGCTTTTAGGGAACCAGAGCCAATGCAGAGAGGAGTTACTTATGGAGAAGTATTTCAGAACCCATGTCAGAGCAGAGATCTGGGCAGCCCATATAGGATAGGTGTGATAGGTCCCTGTTCTTCCTTCCTCCCTTGTGTGGGTGTGCAACCCAGGTCTGCTGGTTGCTTTTAAAGAGGAGATCATCAGCTATCATTTTGAATACACTGAGCTGGGCTGACGTCAGTGAAGCTTTGCCTGTTTCTGCTAGCCTTGAGTTTGACCCATTTTATTCAGAGTGTATGTTACGTACCTCAGTCTAAATGATGAAGCAGTGACTTAACACAGTCAGTGATTCATAGTGGCAGGCACCTCTGCAGTCCACAGGGGATAGCTAGATCTTTCCATAGCTGCACTTTGCTGAGGAACCACCTCATTTTCATCCCAGAGTCATCTGGAACAGGTCAGGTGCAGTTGGGAGGTCCAGACTCTCTCCATGCACCAAAACCCCCAACACCTAACTTCTGAGCTTGCTTTATCTTCACTGTACCTTAAAGGAGGATACAGATGATCTCTATCATCTCCTGCCATGGGTGTAACAAGCACCAAATGTTGCTGTAGCTCTTGTGTCAGTAATGTGCCATATGGTGTGATTGTGTTAAGCTGCAATTGCTCCTGTGGATCTCGGTGTCACTGACCTCAGCCCTGCATATCTGTACTAGTTTTGCTTTTTCCTTCAACTCACTCGGAAACTACTGCAGAAAACCAAGCCTTGTTAGGCATTGCTTTCTTCATCTCTATTGTTGGCATATTACTGGTGCAGAATCTGTTGTTGCTGTTACGGTGTGTTTATTGTAGCAGCGTGGTGTCCATTAATCTTGCAGCATACTGTTGTGATGAAGCGTCATCCTCGTTCCCCTGTGTAATGATCTCCAAGCATACCTTGTTTGCATTCTTACGGCATCAACTTTTTAGCAGTCAAAACCTAAACTGAGCACATAGAAAGAACATTAGCAAAATATCTGTTGTTTTCCAGACTGGTTGTGGCCCAGCACAGCAGAGAGCAAGCTTGAGCTCAGATGCCAGCTTCAGTACTAAGTTGTGCAGAAGCTTTGATCAAAATACTTTGTATTTTCCATCTCACATTCCTTCCTGTGTTGAAAGAGAAAGCTCAGTACATAGCTTTGCTTCTATATAAACAGTGTATTCATTGCATGTTGCTGTTAAATATTAAGCAGTGTTATATATTTTATAAAGCTCTGATAAAGCACTTTGAAGAAGAAATTTAAATGATAATGATGTGCTGTTTCTATTTTTCTTTTGGTTTGCTGCATTTTTTTACATATGGAAAAGAAATATTTGACGTATATTTGACTTTTTCACTTTTGATCTTTGTTTTCTTTTTCACTCCTAAGTAGCCCTTGTTTTCTGACCTAGAATTTTTGGAGAATGAAAGTGGTGTTTTTCCAAGCAGTCCTTTATCCAAGTTCACACCAAAAGCACTGAGGATTTGGACTCCACCCTCTGCCCCAGACACTCCTCAGCATGAAAGAAAAGAAAATTTGTCTTTTAATAAGATGAAACTGAGTTGGGTAAACATCAGATTTGAGTTGCCAGTCTCTCTCTGGAGCTGTAGCTTCAGATCTTGGCTAAATAACTCCTAGCTCTTCTTCCATTTGAAATGGATATCTTCAGCAGTTTACAGTTTGGAGATCTTTTGAATAGGGACTTAAAACAATCTTCTGGACACAGCCAGAAAGGATTTGTGGTGTTTTGCCCCTATTACCTGGCAAGATTGCCTTCTCCCTGCTTGCCTGGTGCCCTGATCTAGAGGTCACCCTGCTTGAGTTGGGGGAGGTTGCTCCAGATGACCTCCAGAGGTCCCTTCCAACCTCAGCCAGTCTGGGATTCTGCTACTCACACTTTCTGTTCCAGAAAGGCTTCCCTGTTACTGTGGCTGTGCTGGTAAGATCCTTGAAGGCTTTTGGAGTGACATTATTTTCTCTTTGTATGATTAAATATCCATTTGATGTAAGATCGGAGCTTACTGAAGCCACTGAAACTTTTCAGAAATCAGAGGGACCTCACAACCTCACTGTGCAGAGAGTAAATGTGCTGTGAAAATGGTTTTGCATTGCTTAAACAGGGAAACAAAATCAAGTGAAAGCTGCTTTTTTTCTCTTTTTTTTTTTTTTTGGTATATAATATATATAACTTGTCCCATGAAAGATAGACCAAGGGCAATCTCCATTAGCTTGCATTAACATTTTCCATTCAGCAATTCCCTCAAACATCCAGGTCAAAGGAGAATGAATGTGTGCATGACCTACATCCTTCAAAGATAGGGCAAAATATTACTTTCCTAGCAACAGCGAGGTCTGTCCTCTGATTGTCCTCTGAGGTAGTTTATTTCTCATGTCCACAGAATCGACGACTGTTTTTGTGCCTCTCGGAAACTGGATGCAGTTGCCACTGAAGCAAAGTTCAAGCAGGACCTGGGTTTCCGGATGCTCAACTGTGGCCGAACGGATCTGGTTAAACAAGCCATATCCTTGCTGGGGCCGGATGGGATTAACAGCATGAGTGAACAGGTAACAAGATAGAAACGTCAAGAACCAACTGTGAAATGTGAGAGTTTTGTCTGCTTATCACAGAAAACAAGCCCCAGTTTTCAGCTGAGCATAGGCAGGACCATAATACTTTCCCTGCATCACTTTGCATTCAGTTAAAGCACTGCCAGGTGAACGTCTGTGTAAAGTGTGGTCTTTTCAAGTTACAGTGATTTGTTGGTACTGAGGTAGCTCAGCATGAGGGTGAATGCATCCCTTGAAATCTTCTTAAAAGTGTTCTAAGTCGAGGGAAGCTCCAAGAAGATCCCAAGAGAGCTTAGCATTGATCTGAATACTTAAAACTGCTTCATTGCCATGAACTGTAGTGTGGGGCTGGGCTTTGTGAGGCGAACATCCTCCCACTGAATACTGCCTTGAGATCTGCAACACATTTCACATGCGCCACTGAACCCTCAGCAGGAAATTATTAATTGCTGGCAATCTTCAGCCCAATTTGAACTGACCTTCCAGATGTGGAAGCATCTCTTTGGTGTTACCCCTCCGTTGGTTATTGTGGCCAACATCCACTAGTTGAGGAGCCTAAATTTCAGTGGAGTTAGACCTCTGAGAGGCTGGTGGTTATGTCTGGGAATAAACCTGCCTCTACAGCTAACTGCCAGCAGCAACCTGTTGGACTGTGGTGCTCACTGAGGTGGTTCCTCCTTCCCACAGGGAAACCATGGCCATGGAAAAGAAACAATAGTTTCCTTTCCTCTGAATTTTCTGGTGCACCTGATGAAAGTGTCACTGCACATTTCCAGAGCTGTGGCATCCTTTTTGGCAGGAGGCAGGTGGCTGCCTCCCCCAAGGGTGGTTCTTGGGACAGGAGCTGGATGGTAGGTGGGTTTAGGTCTTCTGAGGTGAAAGCTGCTCCAAGAATGTGAATTGTATCGCTGTTCAGTAGCTTCAGTCTGAGGCAATATTATGGATGCATTTGAGAAAAGCTTTAGAAGAGGGCAGTATTCCCCCCCCAAATACTGTTGGCCTGCTCATGCCAAGGTTCATCCATTATACTTTAAAAAATATTATTTAGTCTGAACCTGGAAACTTTTCACAGCATATTTCCTCTGTCCTCCAGGCTGAAACCTGGGAACACTCTGGCTTGATTCATCAAAGTACCTAATCGTATGCTTAACTGAACACATTCTTACATCTTAATTGAGTGAAAGTTAAGCCTGTGCTTAAATGCTTTTCTGGATCAAGTATGCAACATGCAGGATCCCACATCTTGCAGGACAGAGCCCTAAGTGATACAAAGCTGAAAGAAAGACTAATTTTTTATTTTGCCAAAAGCCAAATGCCCTTAGATTTGATTGTACACATTGCTACCGTGTTCCTGTGTCTCAAACACTAATGATGAGCACATTAAGAATCCATTCCTTCTGTGTGCAAAGGTGGAGGGGGGGTTGGGTGCTTCGTGATGCTGCAGTGCAAAGCTGAGCTGCAGAGCAAGCCTGGGGGGACTGGCAAAGGCAAAAGCTGCAGGGGCAGCAGCGGAAGGGAGGAGAAGGTTAGAAGCCTCATTAACTCTTTAAAGCCCTGATACTGTAGTATGACAGTTCTAGGCTCCTTTTAGTCATTCTTCAGCTTCAGCAGGGCCAAAATATCCCATGTGGCCCCTGGGCAGACTCTTTGCTCCAGGCATTGCTGTGGGGTTCTTCACCACAGCTGCCCACACACTACATCTTGCCGGGGGGAGCCCCAGGACCGGCTTTTCAAATTCCTTTCTTCAGATCTGATTAGACTCCTTGTGCTAAACACTTGAATTAATTATCAAATGATGCCACTTGTAGGAATTGAAAAAATAGTTGAAGGAACATGTATTTAATTTTAAGCTGCTGTCCCATCCCCATGTTTCAAGGCCCGAACAGAATTTTTTGTAATACTTATAATCCTTGTTTGTTCCTGTAGCATTTATTGACTGCTGAAGGAAATGTTTTCCCACGGACTGTAGCTGAAATAGTTTCAAATTCTCCTTGCAAGTAACTTCAAGTCACCCAAGAACTCTCCTTGCCTGGAGTAAACTTGTTTTTACTTCATAGTGGCATGAGGCCCCAAATGCCTGTTCCCTTACTCTGTATCTCCTAAGTGAACTGCACTTATGATCCTGTGAAATGCTTAAAGCCTTTCAGGGAGGATCCAGGTACCTTTCAGGGACAAACCTTAATTTGTATTTTCTCTGCAAGAGCAGCCCTTCCATACATAAGCACCCACTACCCTTAGCCCTGCACGCAAACAGGAAAAATGGGGTAGTTCAGCAAAATTATCAGTGCTGGGCTTTTGCTAGGAAGAGCGGTGTCAGGGCTCTGCCTGCCCATGCTGGGCACTTCCAGTTTCTGTGAAGAGAACTTCACGGCAGCACTCAAGTTAAACAGCAAACAGGCTGTTGTCTGATAGTAAATTTAACAGGGAACCTCAAGGTAGGTGATAAACAGTATCAGGGTAGCTGTGTGCTGTGGTGGATTTATTGCAAAACAAGTGGTGGCTGTTGATCAACACCCCCTACTGTACTTAATAAGCAGCTTTTTCAGTTATAATTTATGGTAGATTTAATATTATTTTTTTTTCATGGTTTCATCTGGACTCATAGTTATTACTGTGGCTGTGGTAACCTTAAGGGAACTGGTGATCGGCCGCAGCAGGTATTTCAGATTAATTCAAATGGCATTGTGGTGGTTCTGTAGTGAAGGGTCAGTTAATCTACTTTTCCTCCAAACAGGGCCTTTTTTTCCTAGAGCCAGCAACTTGTAACAATGCTGCCTGGCATTTCATTGAAAACTAAGTCCTTGTTTGCTAGGAAGTGCTATACAAAGCCTTTACATTTCCATTCCCTTATGGTATCCATGTTGAAAAAGCTGTACCTGAATCTAGTCTATCTTAAGAGGAGCTTGGGATGTTTTAAAAGTTCTTTCAGTTATTAAAAAGCTAGATTTTATGAACCTGTGATCATAGAAAACGGAATAGATTTACTGTCTTTTTAAAATACCAACGAAAGTATGCTTGCTTTGAGAAAAATTTTTCTCTGGTGGGGCCCCAGAGACAAAGAAAGATGTTCCGTTTAGTACGTGAAGATGGAGGTGAGGATGACAAACCTAGATTCACTCGCCATGCTGGGAATGATTTAAAAAAAAAAAAACTGCCAAAAGAAGTGACGACAAAAAGGGTGATTTTACAAAAATGATTGGCTTTTGCTAGTCTGAGGGGCATGTCTGTAACAGAGGTAATAGCTTTTGTTAAATACATGCTGTTAGTCTTCACGATATAGACTTAAATAATTGTTTTTAAAAATCAAAAGAGAGTTCTGTGTTAAATTTGTCAATTCCTTTGTTTTTTTAACTCCAAAACATGAATAGGGCATGACTCCACTGATGTATGCTTGTGTCAGGGGTGATGAGGCTATGGTGCAGATGCTGCTAGATGCTGGAGCAGATCTGAATGCTGAGGTGAGGACATTTTGTTGGTTGTATCTTTGTTCTGTTATGTGTTTCCATCTTAAACTATCCCCTGAAACTAGATCAGAGGGACAATCCCAAGAATTAAAAAGAAAATTAATTTGTCTTATCCTGGACACCACTTGAAATCAAACTGCATTAGGTTTAGCATTGGGATTCACCGCACAGAAGCGGTCGAGTCATCGGACTTGCTCCGCAGGTAATACTGATGTAGATGTGTTGGCACACGGCAAATGAATACAGGCATTAGCACTAGCACAGAGCACAGCCCTTACTGTGATATGATATATATGTGATATAATATGATATTGGAAGGACTCCCTGAATCTCAGCTGAGTTGCAATGAAGAGGGCAAAAGAAGTTCCCATCTGATAACATGCCAAAGCTCGAGTATTTCTATGCATTAGGACATTCCAGCTAAGCTTCCCCAGTGCACAAGTGCAATGTAGGTTCCACTGTTTTGTTTTATAAAGTGCCTTGAGCTAAAAAACTGTTGGATGAGGAGCTTGAAGCTTCTAGAATATAAACGTCTCTTTGATGAATGCACATCACAAACTTACACAATCTGTCCACCAAACAGATCATTGTTTGACTGTGCAATGCAGGTATGTACATTTTTAAAGAGCCATCTGAAAATCTGTGAAAGAATTACTTGTTAATGATTCTCATTTCAATTTTTTTGAGGTCATAAGTAAATTAAGCTGTCTACTTCACTTATCTGTGTTCCATCTGTTCTGTTTGGACTTGAGTGAGCAGATAAATTGTAGTCACTGATTTCAGCCAGATGTTTTGCACTTTTAAAAAATCTAATTTAAAAGTAGAAATGGATGTCACCTGTAAGAGACTGATAGCCATTACTATCTGATTGCTGTTTGGTCCCTTATGTGAAATCAGCTGATGATTTCAGCTTCCCAAATCCAAGCACACCAACCTCAAGAGCCGGCAACAACTAAATACTCAAATTCTTGATAGAACTCTCGATAGGCACACCGAAGACTGGGTGGGCATGGTGACTGATCTCTCCTTTAACCCTGCTTGTGGCTTAGAGGTGAGATGGCATTATTTGGTTGCTAGGACAAATTTTCATTAAGAGCAGTTCTCTCAATTGCTCCAGTAATCTTCCAGACTTGAGCCAAATGCAGATTTAAACAGTTTTGTTTTTCTGAAACTGCTGACATCAGAGAGAACAGCTCCAGTGAGGAATGTGAACCTCCCTGATTCATTTCTGTGGAGTGTTTGCTCTAAAATCAAATGAAAACACTTTGGGACAAGAACTGTGAATAATTATGGTGTGCAATTATAAGATGATTTGTGCACACCACAACCAACTGTGCAAATTGGGCAATTAGAGGGGAAAAAAAAAAAAAAGACAAATCAACCATGAACAAAAATAAATACTCTGTCAGGTGCCTGCAATAATTTTCTCCCTTTCACTTTGCAAATCAGTTATATATATGTACGTTTCCAAAAGTAGCCACAAATGCTGGGTGCCTCTGTTTTTGATTGCCCATCTTTAACAAAATTGGACTCATTTCCAGATGTGCTGAGAAGCTGCAATTTTGTCTGGAGTCAGTGAGCCCTGTAGCTGCTCAACAGATCTCAACTGAGGCTTTAAAAAAAAGCACGGGTTTTTTGCAAACACCGTTTTGACAGGAAAGAACTCTAACCAAAAAAAAAGGAGCAAAGGAGTTTAAATGACTTAATTTTCTTTGCTGCTTGCCACAGGCTGCCCCAAACAGTGGTGGGAATCTGTGCTTGAGGAGGAGCTGGATGCGTTCTCTGAACCATAATCCTGCCCGTCCTCACCTTCTGCTGCTTTTTCTCTCCAGCCTAAACCCCAAAGCTCAAGCTGCTTGATCAGGCGTTTTCCTTCTGAGCAAACCCGGAGTGCCTTTGCTCAGAGGCCAGCACACTTCTGTTGCACTTTGAGCTCTCTCTTTGGCAAATCTGGGCAATAGATTCCAGGTGCTGGTGCAGATCTGCTCCTCTGGCAAGCTGCGGGATCTGCATGGGCTCTTTAGATTTTGCCCTCATCCCTGTCCTTGGGACTGAGGGCCTGGTTGTGTGCTTGTAGCAAAACACTGCATGTGGTGCTTGGAAATGCAAGCTGCTAATGCAACCAAGTATTTAATAACTGCCCCTACTCCTCCACATGGATAAAAGCACTTCAGACAAGGTAGTGAAATCATAGATGGCTGATGAGACACATCAGCACGCGTGCATCTTTTACTCTGATTTTGGTCCTCCTCTGAAGTTCAATAATAAGATTTTGAATTTTAGTGTCACACTCCATCCGAGAGTGCAGTTTCAGATTGCAAATGTTCATTAGATTTTACCATCTCTGTGAATCTCATCAATATTAATGTTCCCATCTTTAAGACAGGGAAACTAAAGTATGGAGTGGTTATTCATCTTCCCCAACGTCGACATTAGAAGCACCAGGCCCTAAGGTGTAGAAAATGGAAGGAGTACTGTGAAAAATATCATTTTGTTTCTAAGGATTTAGTTTACATCTCTTTTTAACTGTCACCACCCCATTCTTTTAACTCAACTCAGACAGGAGAAGGCAGTAAAAAGGAGTTTTCTTAAAACATTTCTGAAGTGCTACTCTATACCCTCACTTGTCAGATGTCTTTTTTTACCTCCAGTGGGAGAGGAGGAGCCTGGAAGCACAGCTGTGAACTCTAGGTTAAGGCTTGTGATGTGTCTTTCATGACAGCAGTGACAAAAGTCATACTGATTTCTGTGGAAAGAATTTCATTATGCCTGGAGCAGTCCCAAGACCTGGGCCTGTTATTACACGGTCTGGAGAAGTCAGTGGGAGCAGTCCTTAGCTGTTAGTGTCCTGATCCATCCCTGCTTCCCCAGTGTGTGCTGCTGTAACCAGCTGTGGATGTTTTGACCTTGTGCAAAAGTATCTGGTGGCCAGTGGTTTAGATGGAGCTACAGTAGTTGGTAAAAAGACTTCATTTGGTATGAACTCTATTCAAGCTGTCAAATCAGCATGAACAGTTTTAATATTGAGAAAATTTTTGCAGGAAAAAAAACAAACCTGAAGCCAATCATCTTATAAAGCACCTTTCCCAGGTTTTCTGTTTCACTTACTCCCTCACATGCCTGGCTTTCAGGCAGGTTGAATTTTACTACATATAGCTCTTTAAAAAAATAACTTTAATTTGTTTGTAGGTTGTCAGTACTGCTCATAAATACCCATCCGTCCACCCTGAGACCCGCCATTGGACAGCTCTGACATTTGCTGTGTTGCATGGACATATTCCTGTAGTTCAGGTATTATTGTATTTCCCTACCTGCATCTCATTCTTTTGTTTCTCCTTTTCAGTTCTAATTACATCCATCTCAAACCAGTATCCTCTTGTCATACTCATATTGGTTACTTCTGCTTCTTCTAGAGTGTACTGATATTTAATAGACCTATTATGTAGTGAATGTGCTGTTCAAACCTTAACCAATATGAGGTTTTAAATAGGACAATTTTAAAGCAAAGTTGCACCAAAGAAAGTCTGACAACTCCTTGTGCTCCTTCCTGACCACTTGTTTTATATGTTTGTTTATTCATTCATTACTTTTTCTTTCACTATAATATTCTCGCAAACACAAAACCGCTGCCTTGGTGAGGGAGCCCTTGTGCTGCTCCAGAGAGGGAGAAGCACTTGCTCTCCTTACCCTATTGAGGTGTTGTGTGGGATATGCTGGTTCTGCGCTTTGGCATCTCAAAAGTTGAGAAGGTTTATTCTTCAAAACAGCTAAGTCTGTGGCACACTTAATGAAACCCCAAAACTGTGAAGACCTCAAGACAGAAACGGCCAAGAGAGGACGAGAGCACAGGCTCAATCCTGCTCTCCTTGGCCACTTTTGTTTTCGGCATTGTTGTCATTTATGTGGAAGTGTCCCCTGATGGAGATCACAGCTTTTGGACTCATTGCTGCAATTGATTCTTTAGAGTTGCCTTTTTTTTGGCCATGTCTGTATATAAAAGATGGAGGCAATTGAAGTCTGATCCATTTTAGGATGGTGCTGTGCTTCTAGAAGACCATGAAGGAAGGATGCTTGTCAGGCTAAATTTCAGTACTTCCATCTTCAGCGCATTACTTCCTAGCACTGACCTTACCCCATTTCCCATTCAGAAACACTGGGTTATACTTTTTTGGCTCTGAAGTTGGACACTAGTGTTCCTGGTGTCTGGCAGCATAAAATGAGCAAAAAAAGGAATCAGTCTGCCTCTGTGAAACAATGGATAGAATTTGCATGTCACTTGTCTCCATCGTATCTGGTTTGCAGATAACAAGAAGCATTAGACTCTCATTTGTCACTGGTCATGAACTGTGAAGATTGTAATACCCCCAGGTGCTCTAAATGGTGAATCTTCTTTCTAGCTGTTGCTGGATGCTGGAGCAAAGGTAGAAGGTTCCTTGGAGCATGGAGAGGAAAATTACTCTGAAACACCTTTACAGTTGGCGGCAGCTGCTGGTAAGGACTTTCCCCTCCCACTTCAATAATTTTTTTCAGTTGGGGTCTGGGGTTTAGGTGAGCAAATACTGGATTTTTTTTAAAAGTAAAAATGAATCCCTTGACTTGCAGGAAATTTTGAACTGGTCAGCTTGCTGTTGGAGCGAGGAGCTGACCCCATGATAGGAACAATGTACAGGAACGGCATTTCCATGACTCCACAAGGTGACATGAACTCTTTCAGTCAGGCTGCTGCACATGGACACAGGTAGAGTGGGAACAAGTCCAGCGGCATCCTTCAACTGCTTATTTTTCACCTGGGCATCTGGTTTGAGCAGATGGGTGAAAGTTCTGCATGAACAATTAAACATGCCACCAGCTGAGCAGAGATGGCTTTTTGCTAGCATGTGAATTTAACTAGTTGGTGGTACAAGCTGCTTTTCTAATACCTGATTTTAAAGAAAAGGAAAGGGATTCCTCCTCGTGCGTTACGATGCATTGGTTGTTAAGTGGCAGCTGATGTGATGGCAGAAAGGAATGCTTAAGACATTCCTTCTGAGTTTCTTGACATATTTCTCAAGTTTGAGTGATTCGTGTCTCTACTACTGCAGCCTTAATTTTTGTTGAATAGTTTCTGCATCTGTGTTTACTGTAAAGTCCTGTGTGTCTTAATGTTGTATGTATGCTGCAAATTTAAAAACAAGTCATGAAATGAGCAGCTGACATGCATGGTCTTGCAACGCTCAGGAGTTGACTGCAGTGTAATGGATTAGTATTATGATCTTCACGTTCCTACTTTTCTGATTGTAGCCATCCAGAGGAACATAGATACAGGTTAGAGCCAGTACCTACCGTCTGTTTGCTTAGAGACGAGCTGCCAGTCTAACAACATGCTAATGGCATGCCAGGGCGGGTTTGCACAATGCTGCCCATTTGGAGGGCCCGAGAGGGATCCCTGGGACAGAGAGGACAATTTGGTTATGGGGGTCTCATGTTTACTGCTCTGGCCTCGCTTCCAGCTGGCGTGAGTGGGAGCCCTGTGGCCAGGGAGGACCTGGGGCT
Organism: Chloroceryle amazona; assembly: GCA_027560015.1. NCBI lineage: Eukaryota > Metazoa > Chordata > Aves > Coraciiformes > Cerylidae > Chloroceryle > Chloroceryle amazona. The sequence continues at coordinate 41,149 of JANHFX010014584.1, forward strand.
CTCCTCGGC
>JANHFX010014584.1:41257-88429 GCA_027560015.1 Chloroceryle amazona
CTTCCAGATCGGGTGGGTCGGGGCCCTGTGGCCAGGGCGGACCTCGGGCTACCCACGGCTCGGCTGACCGCCGTGCACGATGCAGGCCCTGGCTCTTATGTTCCTACCTGTACACTGCTCATGCACTCTCCCTCCCTCTTCCCTTTCTGCCGCAAATTTGTCTGGGATGTGCCATGCCCCACTGCCACCCTACACCGGAGTCTGAGCAGGTGCAGGGAGGACTTCAGAGTACAGGGCAGGTGGGATGGGGGCCAGCCTGGTTTCGCTTCTTAGAGCTACGAAACCAGGATTGACTCTGTTCAGATAGATGATGTTCCAATGGTACGAACCTGAGGGCACAAGTCTCTGAGTTTGGGCTTTGCTATTTGATGGCCCAGTGGAATCAGTGGCTTTGCAGAGCAGTCCTGAATGTGCTCAAACCCGCCCTGACTGTCCTTGTTGAATGTCTAGCTGCTCCAGCTTTCCCAGACTGCTTTGAGTGTTAATTGAGTGGCGGTGCTTTTGGTAGCTCCAAGCAGCTCCCCTCTCAAGTGGCCATCATGGCAAAAGTCCAGAGAGCTTGTCCAGAGGCACCTTGGCCTTCCCTCATTGTGGGAAGAAGGCTTGAGTCATGTTTAACTCATGGGACTCTGTTCCCATGAGCTGCTGCTACTCGTGTGACGTTTGTACAGTTCCTGTAATGACAGCAGCATCTTGCAGACATGGCTCAGGCAGTGCAGGTGGGCTCCTAGGAGTGGTGCTTGCCTCAGGACTGCTCTCAGCCAGTCCTGCCACTAATTTAAGTAATTTCCTGGATAGGTGTCCTAACTTGCCCCATCGCGACATTATCCCAGGCACAAAGAAAGCCAAGCTGCTGACTCTGCTCTCCTGCCCTCTTTCCCTCTCTCTCTCTCTGCCATGCCGTGATTGACAGGAATGTCTTTCGTAAGCTGCTTGCTCAGCCAGAGAAGGAGAAGAGCGATATTCTGTCGCTGGAGGAGATCCTGGCTGAGGGGACGGACTTGCCTGACTCGGCAGCAGCTCCGCTGTGTGCCAGCCGCAACAGTAAGGCCAAGCTGAAAGCCCTGAAGGAGGCCATGTACCACAGCGCTGAGCACGGATACGTGGATGTGACCATTGACATACGGAGCATAGGTCAGTCCTCTCTCCTCCCTCTCTCCTCTTCCTTCAGGGAGGGACTGCTGTAAGAAATGCGTCTCTCCTGATGGGATGTTACTTAAGCTGACCACAGTCACACCTTCCTCAACCTGTGTGGAAGCGGAAGGTAATTAGGGATCTGGCAGCTTCCCAGACCATTTTGACTCCACTGTGCGCCCTGTTCAGGGGCCACTGGTGCTTTTCGGAAGGACAGAGTGGTTTCCACCAGCAGTGATCTTCACAGCTGGATGGCAGAGCTGAGGCTGTGGGGCAGTATTTGGCTGCCATGGGCCACCTCCAGCAGCTCCTCTTTTGTGCTCTGCTGTAAAGCAGTCCACCTTGAAAACACTGTTATTTTTTGAGGCTTGTGGGCCTTTGAAGGCAGGAGCAGGAAACGGGATTCATGGTGTGCTAGCTTTGCCAGCGTGGGGCCTGAACATCATACCAGCCTGCTGGGGAATCGCTTCTGCCCGTGGGAAGGGTGGTTGTGTAGTGTGGAGGGAAATCAGCCTGGACTCTGTATTGACCATCCTCACAGCTCTGCATTTATACAGAGAGACCTGAGTGCCTGACATGCCTTTGCCTGGTGCAGTGCTTCAGTCCTGGGGATACGTGGCATGGGGCAGGGTGTGTGGTGGTCTGAGTAGTGGCTTACTGGGTGGGCCGAGCCCTCAAAGACCTGGCAGTGAATGAGAGGAGAGCGACAGGGCTGCTTTCCAGGTGCTGGACATTTGCTGAAATAGAAGGAAACCCCTTTTATAGCCAAACGCCAGGCTTGCATTTCCTCCCACTCCATTCTGCAAGAGAAGAAACTAGGTCACATCCCGCCTAATGCCTGAAGAGGTACGTTAGCTCCATGTGCTTTCTCACTCAGTGCATGAGAGCTGTTCTCTTTTAAGTTCCTGGAGAGTGGTTCTGCCACAACACACGATTTAAAAAGGCTGATCTGCTTAACTTGTCCAGTGCTGTTTAGGGAGAATAGTAATGATCAGAAGAGGACATGGGGTAGTGCTTAAAGAAAGTTTTAATCTAAAGACCACCACTTTGAATCCAGGTGGGTAGTGACCAAAATCAAGTTTTTTACCATTTGATGTGTCTCCAGGGATCCATTCAAACAAATGAGGTTGTGTAAATCTAGTTTCCAAAAGGCTTTTACATAACAGAGCACCACAGCAATTACCACAAATTGGCATTCTCAGCAGAGAAGCTGAAGGCTAGATGAGTAGAGAGACCACAGTCCTCCCTTAGCATTTGGAGGAAAGCCCCTGTGCATTAAGGCTGGGATGTCCTGACAACTCCAGCCTTCTCAGTGGAGGATAAATAGGAATTTGATTTCCAGAGTTATGCAGCAGCTTTTGCTTAAAACTTAGTGTAAGTAAAAGTAAAAAAGCAGAAGGGCACATCCTTCTCTGAAGCTGGGAATGAGCTCTGTCCTCCATCCATAGGTGTTCCCTGGACACTGCACACGTGGCTGGAGTCCTTGCGCACGTCCTTCCAGCAGCACAGACGACCTCTCATCCAGTGCTTGCTAAAGGAATTCAAATCCATTCAAGAAGAAGAGTACACGGAGGAGCTCATTACACAAGGGTTGCCTCTGATGTTCGAGATACTGAAAGCCAGCAAGGTAGGATAACATATGTGTTTTAACAAAATCAGCCTCATTCCCTTCCCATAAGAAACAATACTTGCAATACTGGTTTTGTACAGCTGTCCCAAAGCTTGTTCAGACCATATAGGATTGTTGGTTTTGTCCTGTGTATCTCAAGTTTTTTTTTTTTCACTGTGGAAGCATGGGTTAAAACCAGACAATCTAATCACATCTCCTGCTAGAACAGCTTAATGTTGATGCTAACAATAAGCTGGAGAGACCAAAGAAGCTGATGCATAGTGGTGAAATTAAAGTCAAAAGGGTCCCTGTAGTGTAGTAAGGGATGCTGATAACCAAAGCAACCCAAAGAGTAACTTTACGCGACTTGTTTTACAGGACCATACAACAAAGCTAATGTTCATGTTTGCTTTGCATTTCTTTAACCTCTCACATGACTTTTTCTTCCCTTCATGTGGGATTTGGACTCTTACATTTGTGGGGCAACTGGTTTCTACAAGCACAGAGCAGGATAATTTTTTTTCCACATCTTCTGTGTGTTTGTACTTGCAGCCTCCCCAGATTTCTTCTTACAGCTAACATTTTTCTTAGGCAGACAAATCTGACTGACAGAATCTTTTGAAGGAGGTACCATTGGGTATGCAGGTATAATAGCAAAGGGGGTGGTCAAGGTGCAGGCAGGGAGAGGAAAACACCTTACCTAGTGAAGGATGGACACTTCCTTCTGATACTTGTTACAGTCAACAGTCTCTTCTCTTCTGGTCCCCCTGACAAGTCACTTGCTCCCAAGGCATGCCCAGTCAACTTTACTGTTACCAGAAAATCATTTCTTATCCAACTGTACAGGTAACAACAAGGAGCAAATGATTTTTAGCATGTACAGCAATAGTCTAAATAATGCGTAAAAGGGAGAGGTTCTGATATAGGCACACAACACTAAAAGGTTCCAGACTATACTACAGCTAGTGAAAGCCTACATGGATTTATTTCTTGTATCCAAAAGAGGGCTTGGACTACAGTCCTGAGCAAATCTTGAACATTCATTCCAGCAGTTGTTCTGATTTTCACTCTCAGGAGCCTTCCCTTTGGGTCTGGTTTGTATTGCATAGGTATTTATGGAGAATATTTGAGATAGCATTTAGGAAATCATTCCAAATGCTTGGATTTGTAGATTCCTTGTTCTGAACTCGCTCGGGTTAATGCATGTTCGCCCAGAAACCACCAGCAAGGTGCTGCTTGGTTTGAAAGCTGATCTAAAACTAATCATATTGAAGACTTAACGGAGGTTAAGTTTAGGCAGGGTGAGTTAGGGTGAGGGGTGGCTTTGCTCTTCTCCCGGGTTGCTGAAGCCAAGGCCAATGATTATCACTAGAAAAAGTTATTTATGTAGGATTATGGCTCTGGGACATCTTAGACTGGATCTTCCAGAGTGTGTTGTAGGAGACCAGGAAACAAATCAGGCTGCTACCTTCTGCTTTGGATTCACTTAAAACAGAACGTGGAGGAATGAAACAACTGAAGTATCACAAAAACCCCTCCACAAGAAGAAATCTGTGCTGATCTTTATTCCTGCTTCTGGGCCTAAGGGAACCGTACGTCTTCACTCTTCATGAGCATGCATATTCACAAACACACACACTGCTTCATATTCTTAGAAAAATAATGAATCATTCTGGGACACTGTAAGGATTTACAGATTGTTTGCAAATGGCATGAATTATTGCAGCAGTTTTGTCCAAACGGCCTCTCGCAAAGCTCTCCCAGGCAGAAATGAGGACAGACTCTATGTAACCCTTTGGAAGGAATCAAAAGAAATTCATTTGTAGGAGAATGAGCCAATAAAAGTTTTCCCTGGTCACTCTGTAGAAGGCAGCTGAGGAAAGCTGAGATTCAAAGGATCTTCTGTTCCCGTTCTCTGGAAATGCTAAGAGCAGAGGCTGTTCTTTATGTATACCCACAGAATGGAATTCTCCTTTAAGAGGTGCAGAAGGGCCATAACTGGTTCACATCCCTTTCTTTCAACAGCAAATTGTAAAACTGCATTTTGTAGAGCTGTGGGGAGAGGAGCTTGATTTGCCCACACGGACATCCTTTTCCTGGTGGGCTGGAAACTTCGAGAGAGATTATGACTCTTGCTAAACATCACAGTCTGGCGCAGTACATTTCCTTAATGAGTTTTTCAGGGCAAAAAATATGCAATAAGCAACTAGGAGGCACAGAGCCACTTAGCATTTCTTGACTGATGTAAAACAAGATGTCCCATTTGCTAGATATTGTGATTTTTTTTTTAATATATTGTGTATTTTAATTGCATGGCAACTAGCACCTAATAGAAGTAGAGCTTTGCACTGCTATAAATAGTTCTAACTATCCCATAATCTCAGAACAATTTACAAATATTAATGAATTGAGACATGGAAAAAGATCTTGTCCTCCCTTCATGAACAGGGAAACTCAGATAATTAAAGAGACAGATTTTCAGTGCCTTGTAGTGACGGTCTTGGCCTTGGAAGCTGTGACAACCTGGATGAGTGAGACAGAAATTTGTAATTTGAGTAATTTGGCTAGAGAACCTTTCCAAAAATCTCATAGAAACGTAGGGCAGGTCTCACAGCAGGAAGTACACCTTCTGCCCCAACCTTCTTCTTTGCTCTGTGGGATGAAATGTTCCTGCAGGTTCCCAGGCCATGCAAAAAGGCCAGATACTACAAAAATGAAAAGATTAAAGAGAAAATAACCAATATGTACAAGAACACCATTGGACGCAAGAAAACCCTTGATTCTTATTGGTGTTTTTAAAATGCTTGTTCCTAGAGGGCCCAGATGTCAGGGTTTACGGGGAAGCTCTGCCACCAGCCAACTCTGATGCTGGTGTCCTGCAGGGTGGCACTCAGTTCCTATTTATGTGCTGAGATGCTGACAAGCAATAAAAATACGATTTGTAGGAGTCCTGATGCTGGAACACAGAATGGCAACAAAAACTGGCAAATAAGGCAAAACCACTGAGCTGAAGTTCCTAATTTTATTGCCTCTCTTCAAGCAGTGAAATAAGCGGGGAAGAACAGTGAGTAGATTGCACATTGGTTGGTTGTTGCTGCACTAAAGCCCTGGAGGAGGACTTCCAGAAGCACAAATGAAGGTTCAATGCCCAGCTCATGGTGGCTTCCAGTGGGATGGAGCACTTTCATTTCCTTTCATGCCTTTAAATGTCTTTATCAGCTGCACCGTTGAGAATTGGATGGAGAGTGGAGAAGTGGCAGTATGTCCATGCTGGCGAGGCAGACCTGCAAGAACAGGCAGAGAATTGCTTTGCAGTCGCTCCCCCCACGGTTCCTGCTGTCGTGCAGTGAGCTTGGGTCAGTACCAAACCAAAGACCAGAGATGAGGTACTCCAGAGAACACAGCATCAGTGGAAAAGACAGAGAGAGCTCAGTTTAAGACACTTTCCTAAGGGCAAGCAGAACTCAAACTGGGAAATCTCGGACACAAAAGATGTGAGTGAATTGATGGTTGATTTGGGCCACCAGATGAGTGGGAAAGGTGCTGCAATTTCAGGGTGGATTGATTCTCTGTGGCAGACAAGCACACAAACATAGCCTTTTAGAAGCGGTTTAGACAGAGCTGCACGAGACAAAAATCAGAGAGAGGCTTCTAGGTGCAAGTAGCCTTGAGCTAGATTTCAGCTGCTGCGTAGAGCAGAGCTGAGTCCCTCAAAGCTAAGATGACACAGGACATCTTGTTACAGAAGAGGGATAGGAAGATGCAGATGAGTTTCCGCCTGTTGGAATCTGTGGTGTGCTCTTCATGTCCTGGGGAAACACACAAACTTCTCACTGGAAGCTCTCATTTGCCTTCAGACAAGGTTGACATTTGCTTTGCCTGAGCTTGGCTCTGAGCTGGATTGCTCTCCTGCCCTGTGTCAGAGGACCATATTCACCTAAGGAATAGGTAGATGTGCTTCAGGGCTGGCCATGGTTTGGAGGTTGGGTCCCCCAAAGTAGAGACTTTTTTAAAAGAGCTGCATGAAAGCTGCACCCAGATCTGCAGGCTTGTAGTGCCTGGGGTGGGGCTCACAGGTCAGCTCTTCTGTTTTTGCAGGGAGGTGCTCTTGGGGATGACATGATGAATGTGTGGGATGCTTTTGTCCTCTGTCAACAGAAATCTTGAGCTGTTTCAGTTTGATCTTGACATTTCCACAACCTGAAAAGAGAGAGACTCAAAACCACAGTCTTGGAAGTTAAACAGATCTGGCCTTTGGAAGAGATTGGTTTTAGATTTCCACTCTGGAGCTCAGCATGAGCTTGAATTGTCATTAAAATCACCCAGCTCCATCCCTGCAGACACGTCAGCACCGTCGCTGGTAGAAGGAGGTTATGAGACAGATTCATCAACTGCTTTTTTCTGTATACAGCAATTCACATCAGATTGTCCTTGGCCTAATTTTTTGAGAAAAAAAAATCAATCTTTTCATTCCATATAATCTCTCTCAAAATTTTCTCCCTTCTCACCCATAGTATGGGCAAGGAGCTGCTATTTGCTATTGCTTTGGATCCTTTACGGGCACCCATCTCTGAAGTGTGTGTGTTAGTCCCTATGTGCACTGAATGCACCTGCTGAGGTGTTGTCTGAAGACACCTCTGCCTGACACCAGAGGTGCCTCACACCAGGAAAACTTGGCTTAGGACTAGGAGTATTCCTGCTAGTGTATTGTCCAAGACAAAATCAGCTTGAAAAGTCATGGGAGGCATCCTTCATTGCCATTTCTCGGTTGTGTTCTGCTGCTTTCTCTTCAGCCTTTGCATCCATTTCTGTCAGTGACAAGGTCATTTATTTTAAAATTCAGCCCTTTAGCGAGGTGTTGAGTACATTGTGCAGCCAGGCTTGTTGAAAGGTGCAGGAAACTACTTTGCAAAGATGTTTCCCGAGAATTTGAAATTCCTGCCGAGTTTTCCAGCCTCTACAAATGTACCTACGGACAGCCGAAGAATCCCGCAGGAGTGCACAGGCTCTTGTCAGTCTGGTGTTGACAGTTATTGAGAACAAATAACAATTCAAAACGGTAACCAATTTTTAGAATTCCAAAAAGGGCTCCAGGCATGAGGGTATCTTGAGAAACCTACCCTATGTAGTTTAAAAGTTAAAGTACTCTTAGCAGTACTCTCAGCCACTTGGAATCAAAAATGTCTTAGAAAATAAAGATTTTAAAATATTTTCTAATAAACTTTTCAGAAACAGCAGCATGTAGCCTCTGTCACAGATTCAGTAACTACTGAAAGAAAAAATTCACATCTTCAACAAACAGAAAGCAGTAGGAAAGGCTGAAACACCTGCCTGCTCTGTTACAGCAAAGTGTTCAGGAGCTGAAGCTTGAGATGGGCATCCAGCTTTTTTATTGCTATGGTCTTTCTTGATTTAATTCCTCTAAAACAAATGTCGGGAGAGGTACCTCAGAGAATGTCAACAGATTCAGCTCGTGTGTCTGTTCTACAAAGTCCAAGCACAGTGGCAGCAAACACCAGCTTTCCCCCAAGGTCTGCATGTAACCTTGAAGGGGCATTGGAAGGTGAAGAAGCTAGAAAATTCCCCTTTTTCTCCTTTGCTTCATGATGGGCTGAAATAAGTATTTAAGATGGACTTGAGTGAAGCTTGTGTGTTGCTGTATGGAGCCAGACTACCCTGTTCTGCAGGATGGGGTAAAAGGGAGAGGTGAAGCCTGTACAGTGCTCAGGCAGACACTGGGTTGTAATCAGTTCCTAGAGGAAAGCCCTTGCTTGGGACAGTGCTGGGGATGTTTCTCTTGCTTGGAGATGAGTCAGGAAAGACCCCTCTGTGCTAGGTGAAATTTTACTTCCTTGTTAAACTGCTTTTCAGCAGAAAATCTAGGTTTTTAATGACAGGTTTCGTTAGAATATTTGTTCTCCACATAATATGTTACTGTTCTTGAAAACATTAACACCTGAAAATGGAATATTTTGGCTGATGACTGAAGTAAAATGTGTACTTTCCACAGAGGAGACAGACACACCAAGTAGTGCACTAAAAATAACCCTGAAGGACTCCAGGATGCTAAAGTGCCTGCTTCTGGGTTCCATGGAGTAGCTAATGTCTTTCTGTGTGATACGTAGTGCCCAGCCTGTATCTTTTGGCTGGGACTTTGAGTGATTTTGTAAGGCAGGTTTCACTGTTCTCAAGTAATTGCAGCGATCTGTAATGTTGCCTGTTGTCATTTGTAGTACTTCTGTGTCTAAACAGTTCAGAGTAACCAGGACGCAAGTAATCCACACATGTACATCGTGCATTCTCCATATGAGATGGAAACGCCAGGTACCGAGTGGCATGTCAATAACAGACTGTTAACCCTGTCTCATGTTTTCGTAATGCAGATGCAGCTTTGTTCTAACATAGGTTTGCTTTTGGTTTGGTTTGGTTTTTTTCCCCTCTACCCTCTGTCTGCCTTCTAAAATGCTTCCCTGCCAGAGGCAGGAGCCATTTCTTCATTTACAATAAATAAATGCCATGGATATGACACCTGCCCTTTTCTGGGCTCTCACCCAAGATTAAACTGTGCCCGGGGATCTGAGCTTTTTACATACAATGCACAGCTGTGATATAAAGAGCCTTTTGAAAGGGAGGTTTGGCAGCCTTCCCAGAAGCTAACTGAAGGGTCCATTTTTGCCTTACCTGTGATTAGTTCTTTTCCGTTTGTATTTGCAGTGGAAGGACTTGAGCCCCGCACTAACAAAACCCATTTTGTTATGCAGTTCACTGCCTCTAACTGTATCTTCAGCCTCTGGGACTTCCCTACCTTTGCAGCTGTTGACTAATATTAATTATGTGTATGCTGCTTAATCGTCTAGAAGTGACCCTCTAAAGTGGCATTTAATCAGTTTTGAGGCAGCTGGCAAATGTGAATTATGCTGGAGGACCAAAGTGGAAACACCTCGGCAAGGATGCAGAAGGTTCAGGGAGACGCTGAAGAAAGTCTCACAGAGTTTGAGTGCTCAGTGCTGGGGCATCTGTGGAAAGCCCTTTCTGTTGCCTCACTCTTTTTCATCTCTTTCTGGGAAGAGAGGAGCGTAAACAGAGGAATAATTGAAGGGCATCCCAGCATGTCATGGGAGAAAGTTCATGGATGAGCCCTCAATAGGCCTGGGTATCCTGACGCTCTGCCACTGCTGGAACCACTGCCAGGCACTACACGTGAAATGGGTGACTGGAAGCAGCACATTTGCTGCTTTGCATTTAGGAGAGAGATGGGTTGTTGCAGCATTCTCAGGCGCAGGGCGGGGGAGATACATTTCCCAGCACCCCTTTTTCCTGAGTGGCATGTTTCCTCTGCTTGGAGGGGAGAGATGTGTAATAACAGACACCAAACTTGGAAGAGTAAGTGTGATTTTTCTGCTTATCTTGGTGAGCTTCTGGTTTTGGAGCTTTGTGGTAGAGGAATTAGCCAAAGGGCCTGGTACACTTAGATTAAATGGGTATTAATGGGACTGAGCTGGTGAGGGTGACATCAATAGAAGGAAAGCTTAAAGTACTTCTTGGCATTTTGGAAGCAAAGAAAAGCAGCATAACTTGTTCCCACTGTAGAGGGCAGACACATGGAGGTGGTGGGATATCTATAGGCCAGTAAGATGAACCAACCAACGGGTTTTGAGCTGTCCAGAAAAATGTCATGTGGGAATGGGGGAGCCTGTGAAGAAGAGGCAGCTTGAATCAAAGATCAGAGAAGAGCAAAGCCTTAGCCCAGTGACTGAGTCCTGCCAGAGTTGTCCCCTTAAGAGCTTGGAGTATAGCCACCAAGATGACATGTAACTCCCACAGGTACTGGAGAAAACTGGCTATGTATTTCCCACCTGTACTTTATAGGACCACATCCCAGAATGGCCAGGCTAGACTGAACTGGGTAAGTTGGAATGGAGCAAGGGTATGTGCTGAAAACTGGAGGAGCCTTTACTGTGTCCTGCCACAGACCTTCATCAGATAGACATTCAGAAAAAAAATACACCTGTACTCCCCACCCAAGTCTTCACCTCTTTTCAGATCAATCGACTAGTCATCTCTGCTCCAGCAACTTGAAAACCTTCAGCTTTGCTTCAAAAGAATTTATGAATTCCCCTCACAGTTCAAGTGCATTCACCAGGAGTGGGGAATTCCTTTAGATCTCTGCTGAGGAATGCTTTCAAGTCAGGAGACAGCTTATATCTACAAAGCTAAGCTCCTTGCTCAACGACCAACTCTCTGCTGGAAGCACCATCTCCCTCAGAAGATTCACTGTTGTTCTCTGTTCCCTCTTGCCTATCTGTAAACTACCCCATGGCTAGGTAAATATTTTTATTGCATCCTCTGCCAAGCTTTCTTCCCCCTCCCACGGCAGAAGATGCGCATCGGCTCTCTTTGACTGCAAATGGGCACCCGTGTCTGAAAGGAAGCTGGCCTTGCTCCAGATCTCAGCCTTGCACATCCCGGCACAAAGTTTTCCAACATCAAACTGAAACAAGAAAACAAACTTTGTTGTACTCCTCCGGTGTTAATGTTGCCGCCCACAACTGCTGCAGTGAGCTCCTGCAGCTGCTCTTTCACAGTCAGCTAGTAGGGTGATAGGATAAACAGGGAAGAACTATCCAGCTTCATGCTTAAATGGGATGGATGTGGTAACCAGGGCAGTGCCTGAGCTTCCCAGTGTGGGCACTGTGCAAAGGGGAAGGTTGAAAAGGCCAGACATGTTCTTCTCTTCCAGAGCAATGCTGGTTCCCCAGGCTGTGGACACTCAGAGGTTGTTTCCAGTTACTTCACAGGCAGCCCAGTTCAACCTGCTTCGAGAGCAGAATTCAGCTTTAAAAAGCCATTTTTTTCATCAACCATCCACTCACAGACAAAGCATCCCTGAAAACTCTCCTCTGTGCTGCCTCTTTCTGCCTGGTTTATCAGTAAAAGCCAGCAGAGGCTCTGCTGTGAGCTGATCCAGGACCACGGCCCCGTGAGCTTGGCTGCATGTGGGGTGGTGTGGGAAGTGAGCTTGATCTGCTCTAATGGCTCACCACTCCCCTCCCCATGTCATAGAATCATAGCAATGTCTGGGCTGGAAGGGACCTCTAGAGGTCATCTAGTCCAGCCCCCTGCTGAGAGCAGAGTGTCCCGGGGAGAAAACTTGCTGTTCGTTAGCAATGACTCTAAATGAGCACATGCTTCAGCTTTCTGGCCGAGAACATTTTTTGGCCTTTTGGTGGCATGTGTTGTATTTAATGTTATCAACAGAAGCCAAAGGTCTCCAACCTCCTGTCTGCCAAATGAGATCAGTGTCCTGCAGCAGAGGTTTGAAGCTCCACAGTGCATCAAGCCGCTGTCTGTCTGATAGCCCCGCTTTCTTTGATGTGCTGGTCTTAAGGTCTCTTCTCTGGTTGTCCCATCTCCATTCTGTGCCTCGGGGTTTTTAAGCATCTCTCATGTGAATGTAACACATCTTCAGCTAATTAGAGCTTAGTTTACACCAGGTTTTTCACAGGCTTGTGGGCAGTCGCTGGAGAGGTGGCTTTTTAATGGGCTTGTATCTGCACACCACAGGGTTCATGCCCCAGTGGTGACCCAGGGAGCAGGCAGCACCTCGCGTGTGTAGGCAGCACCTCGCGTGTGTAGGCAGGCTCCCATGGGGTTGTCTGTGTGCACAACCTGTTTATCACGTTGGATGGAGTTGTGAACAGGGTTCCTCCTCTTGCAGCTGCGAGGGTTGGGCCTGTTATTGCCTGGACTTGATGAACGTGGATGTGCTGGTATGCGGTGCCATGACCTGCAGTGCTGTGTGATCTCCAGTTCCTAACGAGGCACTGGGAGGTCAATACCCAGATTTTCCATTTATGCATTCCCACAGGCACACCCAAAGGAGGAGAAGCATTGCCTTTGTTGATGTATATGTGTTCTTTTAAAAAAGCTATTGCCCAGTCACAGCTGTGGCTGGGACTGGTGAGTTTATAGACCCACTAAAACCTCAGTGACATAGACAGGATGTGTGAACCACAGCACATTCGAGAGGGAGCTGTCAGCAGCTATCTTCTTCAGTGTAGTTACTCTGCTTTCATCCACTGTAGGTACAGGTGAACGTTGCTCTTCCAGTTACACCTCTCCTTTCCAGAAGCTTCCCTCTGTTCTGAACTGTAGAATTATCCCCATCCTCTGTTGCACTTACTGACTACTTAGCATCTGCTGGATCCAACTGGGAGCTGCTCTGCTGGTAATCAGCATCCCCCCAGACACACTCCTCCCTGGCTGACTCAGTCGGCAGCGGTGCTTCGGCACAGCCCTTCTGAGCAGAGAAGCAATTGCTCTTTCTGCCCTGTCTGTCTAGATCTCTCCCCCCCCAGCCCTCCCGGCAGCTGAGTCACTTCCTTTTTTAAATCTGGCCTTAAATCTTCCTTTTCTCTTCGCCCTGTGATTCACTCCCTTTGTGAAGTGCTTTGCAGGGCTCTGGATGGAAGATGCTGAAGAGAGAGATGCTCCCAGTGCGAGACATCCTCCTTGTCTCAGAGCCACAGCGGTGAGCCCCTCTCTGAGGGCTGGTCCCCATGCCATGCTAAACGGTGTCTATTATATCAGTGTTACTCTTATCCTAGCATTTCTTTAAAGGCTACATCTGACGTAGTAATAGGAGCCAACTCCTGCCTGCAGGCGAGCACATGTAATTTCCTTTGACATCAGTGTGTGCCTGTGAGGGCACAGCTCTACCCTTTCCCACCCCATCTGATTAGATGAAGTAAGGGAGTCATTACAGGATGTCTGCCACCCCTCCTCATCCTCATGGGATTTAAGGAGCACAGTTGTTAAAACTGAGCTGAAATGTGCTCTGAGAAAGGAAGGCTGCAATTTCTGCTCCATAGCCTGGATATATTTTTACTATAACATCTACACTCCCCAGATGTTTCTATTAAGATTTTTTTGTTGTTCCTCACCTGCTTATTTCCTCAGCCTTGGACTCACTCATATCTAAGTAGTGCCTTGCTTTTTCATGGTTTTCTGGTGTGGAAGGGAATCACTAACCAACAGGGTAGTTAAAAGATGTAGTGATGAATTAGCCACATGGCACCATTGAGCTCCCTAGACCTGCTCTGGTTTACCAGCAAAAGCTTTTAAATCGTGCTTTTGACTGTGACTTCAGTAGTTAAAGCACTACATTCATTTTGCTATCCTTGCAGCTTAGGTGTATGAATACTCAAGTTTCTTGGGTGCTTAGGACAGTGTCCTGAGGATGCCTTGCCCTGGAGTCTGGGCAGAAATGGATATGGCCAGGTCCCAGACCTGTTTCTGTGAAGGTCTGGTGGCTTCCTCAGGAGAGTGGTGCCCAGACTGTTTCCAGCGGTCTAAGAGCACATTAGTAAAACATTTGGGATTGAATGAGGAGATGCAGTGGCAGACTGATGCATCAGTCACTCTGGAAGGGACAGTCCGTTTGTGAGACTGTTATGCTTAGAAAAGCACACAGGATGTGCAGCTGTATCTGTTTCATAGCTCTGAATTTCTAAAACATGACCAATGACCATTTTCTAAAGAGCGACAGAAAGTAATTTTCCAGTGCAGTACATTTGCAAATGAAATTAAATTGCTATTGTAAAGGAGCTTTGTTTTAATGGAGGGGAGAGGGGCTATGGGGTTTGTTGGGAAAAGAAAACCTCTGATCCCAGGAGAGGACTTTTCATTTTAACTGATTCCTCCAGAAGACATAGCAATCAAATAAATGAGAATTGCAGTTTATAAGAAATACTGATAATCCTAAACTCCGATTTTGAGGAAAGCTGCAGTGATCACAGCCTTCATCTTCAAAACAGGCAACCCTTGAGGACGCCGTGACATCTTTGCACACTGACCTTACCTTGCATACTAAGCTTACACTGTATATTTTTGTTTTCTTTTGCTTAGAATGAAGTGATCAGCCAGCAGCTCTCCGTCATTTTCACTCATTGCTATGGACCCTACCCTATTCCAAAGCTCGTTGAAATTAAACGCAAGCAGACCTCTCGCCTAGGTAAGCGTGACTTAGAGATACTTGCTGGTTCTTCAAGGAGAGCTGTGGGAAGTCAATGTCACTGGCTGGGTGCTGGGGGTGGGGCACAAGTCAGAGAAAAAAAAGAATTTGAAAAGCAGAACTAGAAAAAGGAAAGGTACCAGACTCAGCCTGATCTGAAACTCCTGCTGAAATCAAGAGGGTCATCAGGTGTGTTAGTAGGACCATAAATCTGCAGAGATTTTTCTGTGTTGCTAATTAGGCTGGGATCCTAGGCTGGGATCCGAGCCTGGGGCCTGGAGCCAAACAGCTGCCCAGATGTCAAACCGCCCTGGCTGGCTGCAGGTGGTGCCACCACAGCTCAGCCCTCCCAGCCCAGCTTGGTTTGATGTGACTGAGAGAAGACCTGAATGATTTTCCAGGAGCCTCTTCCCCTTGGCACAAACACTTCCCCACAGAAGAAGAGGGGTATAATAAAGTATAAATGAGTGTAGGGTCCTCCACCATCCATTCAGCTGCAGTTTGCTTTGGGTAGCAGAGCTGGGTGGCTGTGCCAGCTCTGCATGGCTGGGACACTGGCTGTTATCTCAGCAAAGGTCATCAGGGACTTGAAAGCTTTGAATTCCCTTCCTCTGAACTCCACGTGGCTGTCTGGGGCACTTCTGTCTCAGGCTGTTCAAAATAGCTTTATGGGCTTTACTCATTAAAAACAATATCCTTTTCTGCTATTGTCGTCTTTTGTCAAAACAGGAAAATATTCTGTATGTTCATGACCTCTTCCAAAATGAAGTTATTAGCTTTTCTATTATTATTATTTCTTTTTATGACTCTAGATCCCCACTTTCTTAACAACAAAGAGATGTCAGATGTTACGTTTCTGGTGGAAGGAAGACCATTTTATGCACACAGAGTGTTGCTATTTACTGCATCACCAAGGTAAAATAAGGAGACATTTCTGCTTTTTAACAAAAATAATATTTGAATTTGTGGATTTGCTACACACCCACAGACACCCTGCTGTTATAATTCTTTCAGAGCTAGTGGCCCAATCTTCAAGTTTTTTTCTAAGCAGAACATTTCAACATCTTGTTTCTGGTTGGTCTGTGGGACATTTAACAAGTGCTTCCATCACTAGATTCCCACTTAGTAGCTGATCCATGCTTCTGGCCATGCATCTGACCTTATTCCACTGGGGCACATTTGCATGGAGCTTGTTCTTCATCCAGATCTTAATTGTAGAGGGGTCTTAATATTTTGATTCTTAGCAATCTGTTTATCCTGTGAGTGGCTAAATCCTGCCCTACATTAATGTAGACAGTCTCCAGGAGAAATAAACTGCTGTCACACAATTCATTGACATCCTTTGACATTTTCTAAATAAAATTAAATAACTACAAAACTATAATACTATATCCAATGGCAGTATTTGTAGTCTGTCCCCTGTGCTCAGAAGGCTGGTTGTGGGTTACCCAGCTCATCCCGGCCTTAAAGTTGCCAACAAACCTTATTTGCATGCAGCTTTATACTTAACAGCATGCTTTTAAAGAAATTTAGCTGACCCTCCATAAAAGCTTATTTTAAATGTGGTAAGGACAAGCCACTGAGTTTGGATAGTTTGAGCAATGTGGGAATTGGTCCTTGATGTGCTGCAAGTTGGCAGAGTAAAGAGATTTGCATAAAGCAGCTGCAGTATCTGACCCTTCCTTCAATTAAGAAATGGGTAGTTGTAGAGCTTATTGGTACAGGTACAAACACATTCCAAACTCCAGCTTTAAACCTGCTAAATTGTGTTCATAATAGAGTTTGACCCTTCTAAAAGCAATTGAATTGTTATCCGTATTTTAATTAACAAGATGCAGCCATGATGTGGAAAAGGTTACTGTCCAGCAAATGCTGGTCTTGATAGGTAAGCCAAGCTTTGTGCTTCTACTGGAAGTTCAGATGAATTATCAAAAGGAACAAGTACAAGGTCAGATATTTCTGAGCACGCATTTCCCATTTTTGCCTTGTGATCAAATGGGACTATCTAAATTTGAGAAATAGATTGCTATATATGTATATATCTCACATAAATCTGCAGTTATTAAGTTTAAAAGTGGTTTTTTTCTTCCCTGAAACTTGTCTGAATTTCAGGTTTTGATAGTCAGAAAACAGCAACCTATTCAGTTTTCTCTCCTGCATCTTCTAATACAATTGTGTTTAGCCTGCATAGAAGTAGTGAAAGTCTTACTGTAGTTGTGTTAATATTTTGTTCCAAAATGTTTTTTAAAGCAGCATAACAGACATAGACCAAAAGTGATCTTCTTCAGAAAAGATGTACAGGTTTTAAATGTTTCAAGTCTTCCTAAAAGATTGTGTTGCCTCCAAGAAAAAAACAACAACAAAAACAAAACAAAACAAACAAACAAACAAAAAAAAAACACAACAAAAACCAAACCAAAACAAACAAAAAACCACAGAAAAACTATTACTCTGGTTTTGTAATATGCATCATTGTCGGTTCAGAATTTCCTATGTACATTTTATTCTATTGTGATAATAGTTGTTTTTTTCCAAAATTTCAATTTGAAATCTCCTAAAAGAGAAGCTTCTTCCTTTTAGTTTGAACTTTATTTTATTTCAGTTGTTTAAATCTTGATGCTTTTTGGTGACAAATCCATTCGTTTCAGTGTACTGTTTTTGCAAGAGCTCATGCTGTCCTTCCACTTTGCTGTACTTTTTCACAGAGATGATTGGCCTGGTATTTCAATCTTGCTCCTTTTTATTTAGGTTTAAAGCATTGCTGTCTAGCAAGCCCTCATCTGATAGTACTTGTATTGAGATCAACTATGTGAAGTACCCCATCTTTCAGGTAAAGTCAGTTCTCACATTGCATTTGAATGGAATGTAATAGGAACATCATACGTGCCCTGTAAATTAGTATGTATGCATCTGATTAACACGTAGCTCAGAGTAGTGGCTTCATGAGCAAAGGTGTCATTTCCATTCATACACTAAGCTGCAGAGTGCTATTGATTGCAAATGTCATGCCTGACTGCAGACAATAGCATGCATTTCACTTATACAGGCTATGCAGACAAAGCAGTGCATGTCAAGGTAAAACACTCAATTATTTTTATCTCTTGTTGGCTCTTTCCATATTTAATGGACAGGCCTGGATGAAACACAGTTCATTCCCTTCCTTAGCAGTACCTTTCAATCAATTATTTTGCCCTGAAAATTCAGAGCTTGCTTTGTGTATCTGTAGCATATATGTGTATATGCTTCCCTTTATTTAAGTCAGAACTCAAATGGTTCCATGTATCAACTGTTAACCGCTGCAGATAATTCCCAGCTGCCCACAATAACTTCAGGCTTGTTGGAAGCTCACTGCAGAGGGATCTGAGCTGGCTCATCTTACGGTGCAAAGCCTCCTCCACTCTTTTTCATCATCCGTACACAGCCTCACGCAGCAGGGTGAGGGTACGAGTGACATTACTGTGGAAAGAATAAGGGGATAACCATTATGTTGTATTTTCCTGAATCAATAAGGTACTGAGCATACAGGGAAATACATTGAAAATTCAGAATTAATTAATCAGCTTCTTGCAAACTGTTTAGAGCTCACCACAAAGTCCAGACAATGTGAGTGGTGAGGTTTCAGATGTTAGACTACCTGTGAGAAGGAAATATTGAACTGTACAGAGAGAAGGAGTAATCAAATACATCTTGAAATCAGGAGGTTTAGGCTAGTTTTATCTACAGATCCTTGGTGGTGTTGGAGAGACTTGGGTATTGCCTACAATTTTTACATCATTCCCTGTTCCCTGATGTCTTGATTGCATTTTATAAACACTCACTTTGTTTTATTACAGCTTGTTATGCAGTATCTTTATTATGGAGGTGCAGAGTCACTCCTGATTAAAAATAATGAAATTATGGAGGTAAGAGACATTTATCATAATTGCAGTGTAAGCAACGCTGAGTGATCCATGTACCGTTCACACAAGGGCATCTGCCACTGGGCAAGACATGAGCACTTTTAAGAGCCACCAGTGCCTCACCCAGAGTGCCCCAGCTGTCCACAGTCCTGCTAGTTGCCCATGATGGTTACTTTTACCAGTATAAAGTTGGCTGTCAGAGAAGAAAGAGTTAAAAAAAAAATTATGATCATTGAGCAAAAAAGTATTTGAAATAAAAATACCTAGTTAGATGCTTAGAGAGCTCTTTCAAGAAAATGCAAATGTGGTGTTACCAAAATGTGGAAGCACACACACAACCCCCATCCTGTCTCTCTCAGCCTAGGGGCTGAGGTGCTCTGCTCCAGCTGGGCTGGACAGCTTCTCTCTGCCACGCTTCTCCTTCTGGTTTATTAGCTCAGGCTATTAAACCAGATCTATCTCAGCAGTGTAAAAGTCTCCTGCTTGGTTCCTCACGCAGGAGAATTCTTGGGCATGTACCTTCCTTTAACAAAGGGTGAAATCCCACTAGAGTCACAGTTCAGTTCCATTTCAAGCGAGTAACTGTCAGATTTTCTGAATAAATCCTTAAGCTGCTCCCCATGCTACAGAGACTTCTTTACCCCATGCTCACTGCATGTAAAGTATCCAGTGCTATTGTGCCCCTTTGCGAAAGCCAAACCAAGGCAGCTGGAGCTGACTGAGCCTTCAGGGTAGCCACACATCCATAACACGTATGGCTGTTAAGTCACCCTCTTCCCAGTACTGTGTGCTATCTTTGCCAGCTATGATAACTCCAACTAAACAGAACTATATTTGAGCAAATTCGTGATAGTTGTTCGGGAAGTTTACCTATTTACAATCACCAAATTATAGCAGCTAAAAAGCATACAAGACAGTAAATAGGAAAATCAGAACTGCTTAAACAGCTGGTCATCATCGGTGTACAGATTATAGTCTGCCACCATGCTGCCTGATGTTGCCTACATTAGCTAGTCTGACCCTGTGACACTACTGTCTGGGGCATCCATCTGAGGGTTGGCTTTTACCAAGGTATTGATAACCAGAAATTGGGAGCAACTCTTCTTTGGCGTATGAGCAGCCAGGGTGACGGGGACATCGGTACTAACCCTGCTGGCAACCAGAGGATGGAACTGGTTGGGACTGAAATTATCCCTCTCCAATACAGATGGTGGATTTTTAACCAAGCATACTCACTTTGACCTTCTGATCTTTATGGGAAAAGGTCACCGATTCCCTATTTCACTCATATTTTTGAAATAAATGCCTGAATTTTTAACCCTTTCTGAAATAAGGAGTCTTGGACAGTGCAGTGCAACAGCTTTATAGAGATGCGTGTGTTTATCACGTAGGCTGTTAAAAAGCTTGTGCTGCAGTTCAGCTGGCTGCTTGCACTACTTTTGTGACATCTCAAAGCTTCAGTGACTCTGGAATGTATGACTGATTGATTGATCTGTTGATAACAGATCTGGCCACGGTTCCTCACAGTTTTAAGTAATTACAAACCAGCATGTGACTGCTTGAACCAGAGAGGCAGCTGGAATAGGATTTGCCTTTATCTTTCAAAACTGCATTTAGCAACTTGCCTTATTACAAATATGATAACAAGAAGCACCAGAAATACACCACAGAAATCTTTGCTGCAATTCATAATTGGGGCCAGCTGGCTGCTGTCACATCAGCACTGCAGATTTCTAGCTCTCGGATTTATTTATGGGCTTAAAGCAGAGGTTGAGCAGACTGCATAGGAGAAGTCAGAATGTCATGGAAGTTTCAGGGATTTGTTCCCCAGAGCTCCTGCCTAGCAGAGTGAGAGCCCTTTGGGGATGCACAGGATAGCTTTTGGTCGCACAGTCCTAGGTGATAAGGGCTGTATAAATGCCTAAACACCTGAACAGGTTGGCCTAGGAGATCTGGCTGTGTTAGAGCCCAGGTGTCAAGCAGTGAAGAACCCCAATCTGCTTCCTAAGCCAGAGCAAAGATAGAGAGGCAATGACCTATCATGGAAGGCCAGTAAATTAAATTCCTTTTCCCTGTTGTAAAAGGACAGAAAGGTGGCAATAGGGGAAGCCTTAACACTACTGAGACCAGTTGGAGAACTCAAAATTTAACCCATTTTCACCCCACGGGCTTCAGGTCATGCCTGCAATGTACAGTGGCATGCAGAGATCCCAAGGCAGTGCCAGTCCAGGTAGTACCTCCATAGGGTGGATGCAGGGCCAAAGAGGGAGGTCAGCTTGAGTCCCGAAGGCAGGAGAGCTGTGGTGGTGCAGCAATACAGATGCACAACACTAAGATGAGTGTTAACTAGGCAGTGCCTTGCACCATGCTGGTTCCCTCCTTTGCATTGTATCCTGCTGTGCACCCGCTCCTTGAAGTAACATGGAGCCAGACAGTGTTTCATTGCCCATGGCCTAGACATGACCTTACTGCAGCTTGTGAGCTAGAGCAAGGAGCATATAGAGAACTAACTCCCATTTCCTTTAGCCTGCTAAGGTGACAGATTTGAGGTTTATTGCTTCTCTAGATTTTTAAGGCTGCCCAGGGTGGTCATCATCATCTGGTTTGAATTCCACTTAGTATTGGTCCTGGCCCTTCTGCTGACACCACTGCATCCAGCCCAGGTGCTCTGTTTCAGCCAGAGCTTGGGGAACAGTTGAACCAGAACCGCGTTTTTTCTGGAATGTAATTGCAGATCCTTCCTTGCAAAGTCATGTTTGCAAAGTGACCAAAGACTCTCTGAGCTGCCATTTCCTTTTTCTCTCTCACACCTCCCCCCTGACCCCGTTCCAAAATCAGCACTGTGGATCTGAACATCCTGTTGCAGTTTCTCCCACAGTGTGATCTAGAGGGCACAGCAAGGAGTTGAAGCAATCAAGCAATCTTCTCATTCTGGCTGTTTGTCATTACTTTCATGCTGAAACAGGGGCAGAGAAAAAAATATCATGAAACAGTAAGAAGGAAGCTCCAATTCTGTATCACTCAGCAGTTCTGACTTTTTTTTTTTCCTTGCCTTTTGTTTTTTTTAGCTTCTCTCTGCTGCTAAATTTTTCCAGCTTGAAGCTTTACAACGACACTGTGAGATCATTTGCGCAAAAAGTATTAATACAGAAAACTGCGTGGATATTTATAATCATGCTAAGGTAAAAATAACCACATTTGCTTTTATGTTATGTGTCTGTCATCGTACTCGCAGGTCGGTTTCATGATAAGTAGTGATAGTTTGTTACTTATCTAAGATTTGTTATTTACTGGGACTGAGTGGCTAATAGATTACCTAGTAGAGTGACAGTCCTAAATCATGTAGTGTAAGAGCATCTGTGGCAACTGCTGACCCCCTTCACCAAGTGCCTCAAACTCAATTTGAGTGTACCACTGTGTGGCAGACCTGTCTCTTATCATGGCAACTCAAACCCTGGAGTTGCTCAACAGGAATCACCTCATTGAATAGGACACCTCTCTTTCACCTTCCAAGCTCTATTTTCCCATTACATTTCCTGTTTCCTCCTGCCTGAAGCCCACTGGGGTGATATACTCAATGCTGGTGACATCTTGTCAGTATATAAAAATGCCACATTGTCAAAGTGCATCATCTCCAAACCGTGCAAGGATGGTAATGAGAATATTGTCTTGGAGAGATTCACAGATTGTTATTGGAATCAAATTGTTTACTTAGCTTGTGAAGGGGCCTGAATCATTAGACATAAAAGTATGGCATTTTTTGACCCACAAAACCTATTTTTGCTCATTGGTGGAGGTTGCCACATTTATTAGTTTTGGGTTTTCTCCTCCTCTTGTATGCCTAGTAGTTAGACTTCCAATTGGAAGATGGATATTACATACAAATAGTCGCAATGAAATATCTTTAAAGAATTCCTTAGATTACTTTTTTTTTTTCTATAACTTACACGGTTTATACAAAAGATAAAATGGTGCAACATGACACAGGGGTTTGATTGAACAGAGTAATCCTGCAGATTGCTCCAAACCCCTGCAGATCTGACCTCCATTCCCATCACTGGGTATTTCCTACAGAGAGTAGTAATGTTAGCTCTTGATGTGCAGGTAACACGCAATCGGTGTTTCAAATAGCATAAAGTTCCACCTATAAAATGAATAAGAAAAGAGGTGTATCTGCAGGTTGAGTTATTGTAATAGGAAAAAAATCAGCAATGCAGGAATCATTTGAAAAATAGTTATATTCTAGCTCGTGCAGGAAGCTCTCGATTTGTATTACTGTTACTAAAAGTAAAATGAGTAATTTTGTTATAAAATCACAGGTTTTCTTTGCATTGTGAAATGTGGCTGTTATTTACATCCTGGCTGAAGCAAGTTCTTACACAGAGCTTTAGACCTGTCTGAGGGACAGGCCATTGCCAATGCTGGGACTGAATAAGCCCTGTGGCTAAATCCAGCTCCTTGTTCGCCTATAAGGGCCTCGGCCCACAAGTTTTTTCTGCCTGCAGCTCCCAGTAGAGGTGCTGGAAACCATGTACTTGAGAGGCTTTTAGGGCCTGGGTCATGGTTGTGCTGATGTGGGTAGTGCATTGCAGAGATAGCCAAGCTAGCTGTGAATAAAATCCCACATCACCCTAGAGTTTTGCATGGGCTAATTTACCCTGTTCAGTAAATTACCAGGGCTGAGCTTTATACCGCTTTAGCTAGAAGGTTTCCAGGACCTGAACTGACAGATTTAAAGCTAGTTCAGATACCTCTCTGTTATGCTGTCTGCATAGCAGAGAAGACACTCTGTCTTTTTGCTCCCTGTCTGTGTGATGTGCAGGTGATTGATCTGAGCACATATCATTATGCTCCCATCACACAGTAGCTTCATTCGTTTGTTATGTGAATACAAGATAATGGTACATGGTGGAAGAGGGCAGATGGTCCTGATGAGCCAGGGGAGTTCACAAGCAGTTCAAGAGCAGCTTGCCAGCCAACCGTCTGCCTTTCAGTGTTGCTCTCTGAAGCATGGAAGAAGGTTGTGTCAGACCACAGTGCAGATGGGAAAAAGGTGAGCAGGTACCAAAGCCAGGAATCACTGCATCAGCAAGGAGCAGGTTTTGAGTAACTTGCTTCTGTTGTAGGTGCCATTTCTAGACACTGCTACTTTGCAAGCTCAGCTGAACCTGCAGGAACTTGAATGATGCTGAAACCTGCCTTTCCAGGTGGAGATACATGAGCAGGTTGGCCCAGAGACACATGGAGCACAGTCTTTGTCATCACGATTGAGAGAAAGATATGATTTGGTGGAAGTGCAGCATCAAGTGAGCATGGATTTAGAAAGCTGTGTGTCATGGGGGCTTAGGTTGTAGAACGGAATTTAGCAGAGTGGTGAGCTATGTAAAAGGAGCTGTAGGAATAAGAAATTGAGACCCTGGGTTAAAGAGGTGAAGTACTGCTGGGAAAGTGAGACTGTGTGGATTTGACCACATTTACCATGTAAAAACTGAATTGAAAGTATTAAAATAATAGAATCATAGAATACCAGGTTGGAAGGGACTTCAAGGATCATCTAATCCAACCTTTCTCAACAAAAACAACTAGACAAGATGGCCCAGCATCCTTGTCCAGATGAATCTTAAAAGTGTCCCATGTTGGGGAATCTAGTATCTCCCTGGGGAGGTACTCCAATGGGCAGTTATTCTCAGTGTGAAAAATTTTCATCTCATGTCCAGTCAGAATCTCCACAGGAGTATCACAGAGTTGGAAGGGACCTTTAGAGATCATCTAGTCCAACCCCCCTGCTAAAGCAGGATTGCATCCAGACGGGTTTTGAAAGTCTCCACAGAAGGAGACTCCACAACCCCCCTGGGCAGCCTGTTCCAGGGCTTTGTCACTCTCACAGTGAAGTTTTTCCTCGTATTTAGATGAAACTTCCTGTGTTCCAGCTTGTGCCCGTTGCCTCTTGTCCTGTCACTTGGCATTACTGGAAAGAGTCTGGCTACATCCTCCTCGCACTCACCTTTTAGATATTTGTAGACGTTGATAAGGTCTCTTCTCAGTCTTCTCTGGGCTAAATAGTCCCAGCTCTCTCAACCTTTCCTCATAAGAGAGATGCTCCAGTCCCACATGTTAACTTGTACCAACTACCCCTCGTCTTTTCCATGTGACTCCTTGTATAAAGGGAGCCTCCATCTTCTTTTTAGCCACCCTTTAAATACTGGAACTTAGTGATAAGGTCTTCCCTAAGCCTTTTGTTCTCAAGGCTGAACAGACATAGTCCTCCCAGCATTTCCTTCTGTGGCATGCTTCCCAGTCCTTTGCCTTTGTGGCCCTGCTCTGGACCCTCTTCAGCCTGTCCACATCTTTTTTGCATAGCAGGGACCAAAAGTGAACACGGTATTCCAGGTGTGGCCTGACAAGCACTGGGTTGAGTGGGATAATGACTTCTTTATCTTTGTTGACGATGCCCTTGCTGATGCAACCCAGCATCACCATGATGCAACCTGGATTTCTTTGATGTAGGAGCACACTGTTCGCTCATGTTGACCTTGTCCACGAGGACCCCCAGTTCCTTTTCTATAGAGCTGCTCCCCAGCTGGGTAGATCCCAGCCTGTGCTGTACTCATGGATCATAGAATCATAGAAGGTAGGGGTTGGAAGGGGCCTCTGGAGATCATCAAGTCCAACCCCCCTTCCAGCACAGGAACACCCAGGGCATGCCACACAGGAACAGATCCAGGCAGGTCTTGAAAGTCTCTAGAGAAGGAGACTCCACAGCCTCTCTGGGCAGCCTGTTCCAGGCTCTGTCACTCACAGGGAAGTTGTTCTTCATGTTGAGGCGGAACTTCCTGTGTTTCACCTTCCTACCATTACCTCTCCTCCTATCACAGGGCACAACTGAAAAGAGACTGGTCCCTTCTGCTTGACACCCACCCTTCAGATATTTGCAAACATTAATAAGATCCCCTCTCAGTCTTCTCCAGGTTAAACAGCCCCAGGGCTCTCACTCAGCCTTTCCTCATAAGAGAGATGTTCCAGTCCCTTCATCATCTTTGTAGCTCACTGTTGGCCTCTAGTATTTCCCTGTCCCTCTTGAACTGGGGAGCCCAGAACTGAACACACTACTCCAGATGTGGTCTCACTAGTGCAGGGTAGAGGAGGATGATAACCTTCCTCGACCTGCTGGCCATCATTGGTAAAATTCATCAGTTTGGGATCACTTGATCACATTATTCAGATCACTTATGAAGATTTTAAACAGCATTGGGCCTAACATCTAGAAAGGCAATCATTTGGTTAGTATCACTTGTAAGGGTTTAATTTTTCAAAGCCTTTGTCACTGTTCTTTACTTCCAGAAAGAAATAAAGTAACTGGGCAAATTGGATTTATAGTGGTGATTGATTAGTTGCCACTAGATAGCAGTTGTGTTTTAATGTCCCCAAACTCCCAACAAAATTCTTTGGAGTTTCAATTACATGCCTAGAACAGTCAGCACTTGCACAGGTTGCAGTCTGGGCCTCCATTTGTTATTTCCTCAATCTGGTGAACAGGGATAAATGATGTGTTTCAGAGAAGAATACAGATTCACACATATGCTCGCATCCAGGTGCAAAATAACACACTCATAATATGATTAAAATTTGCATGCTTTAAAATCAAGTTAAATTCATTCATTTTCATCAGGAAGACAGGTTCTACCTAGCCCTAATCTATATTGATTTTCAGGGTTTTTTTTGCTTTTATTTGTTATTTTTTGGCAATTTCTATTTTTAGTTCTGAATGCGATGAGGTGGTGGTGGGAAACACTGCTGTGTAGTTGTTCCAGTCTGGATCCAAAGCCATGCAGTGCCCCAGCACTTCTGGCCCTTTAGGCGGTACCTCGCAGCCAAAGGTTCCCACTTTACTCAGAGCTCAGACCTAGCAGGAGCTTACTTGGGCAGGAGGATGGGCTGAGCACTGTTCTCTACACTTGCATGACTTAAAATTACACCTGTAATAGAATACCATGGCTATACTCTTTGTACAACCACAGGATCTAGCCAGTGGGTGATGACCAGTATGGGTAATTTAAAGTTTGCGCACACATTGTAGTATCCCATCTTAGTACCCTGGTACCACGTCCAACATGAGGGAAATACTGACAAATCACATAGTCTACAAATCTCCATTTCTCCTCCAAAGATTCCTCAAAGTGTGAAACTTTGCAGGACAGGTTTCTGCAGTTGTATGTCCCATCCTTGCTAAGGATGGCATTGATGAGACTCGGCCTGTAGTATGTTTTCCCAAACCTGTGGTTTTAGGATGTAACTTTTAGCATGAAATCATGGGTCTGGTGTATTCTGTGGTAAAACTCCCACCAATTTCCAAGAGAGCAAAATTTCAACCCTGGAAGTTTGTTTCCTTAACAACCAGGGTCTTATAACAAGGACTTGTTACCAGAATCATCAGCATAAAGTACGGTTCAATTAACTCCGTCTCCTCCCCATGTATGTATCTGTAAGCTTACTGTGCCTGACTTGACAGGCTTAGCTTGTGTGTTTGCTTGTGTGCAGCTCCTGTGCACTGTATTTGCCGGGCGGGTTTTATCAGAATGGTTATCTTATTCTAATTTCACTTCTTGTAGTTTCTTGGAGTCACAGAACTATCTTCCTATTGTGAAGGCTACTTTCTAAAAAATATGATGGTTCTCATTGAAAATGAAGCTTTCAAACAGCTGCTGTATGACAAGAACGGAGAAACATCTGGTCAGAATGTACTACAGGACTTACAGAGGACGTTGGCCACAAGGATTCAGTCAATTCATTTGTCTTCTTCAAAGGGCTCCATTGTGTAAAGCTGAGGAAGATGGTAACCCTCTAATAAAGACCCTGCAAGTTAAGTCTGCTGTTGCAGTTGCTTAAACAACTACAAAAAAAATATATATATATAAAAAAAAAAAAAATCTACTTTGCATCCAAATAGTTCTGTGTTGGACAGAGGTGCTGCACTGGGGCTGCTGCCCCATTTGGATGAGGGAATGCAGAAAACAAAGCTCCTCCATGTTTTTGAGCAGCCGCGGTACAAGAGTGTCTAGTGAATTGCTGTTGTACTCACATTCCGAACAGACATGTGGTCGTGGAGCTTGATGCCAACAAAACCTGGAACTCACATCTGTGAACAGCAGAAGCCCCTGCCCGAGCAGTGGTGCTGGGGCACACTCGAATTGACCAATTAATCATTTAAGGTGGATTTGTTCCAGTATTACACACTTAAGAACTATATCTCTCCCGGAGTCCCATTATCTCATGCATTTAAGAAATGTAAGAACTGTTGTTGCTGTCGAGCAAAGATAACTGTATTAGAGAGTGGGTAAGACTGTTACAGCTGAGGAAATATACTGGCAGATTTTTAGGGGTGGGAACTTTTTAAATTGTTCATAAAAAATAATGGGGTGGCCTTGTAGTTTAAAATCTATTTCTTAAGCTTAAAAGTTAATTTTCAACAGAGCTGTGTTTGAGAATCTATGTAACATATTTTGGTTTTTTAAATGGTAAAATGTACATTGTGTAAACATACATATGATAAAGTTTTGCTTGTATTCTTTCCTAGGGTGGTATAATCTTGCCTAACAGGCTATGGTTACGCCAAAGAGGTACATTACCCAGACTATCTCTAATACAGTAGTTGGGGGGGGAGCAGGAGAACTGCATGCTACTACTCGTGATTTGGCGTTAAAAACAATTACAAACTCAACATGCATTTGCATGGTAACTGTACCTGTGAAGTGTTACGTTCGTGCTTCGTTTCGCCAAGACAAATGCGATGTTACTTCTTGTCAAACTTCATCTGTGAAATTAGCATATTTTTTTATTTGGTGCGATTGGTTGTGATATGATACCCCTGGAGACCCTTCTCGAGATGCTGACTTCTGTTTGTTACAGTGAAGGGATAATAACAGATCTCCACTTCGGTAATGTGTTGATACTTTGCTACTGGCCAGAGATTGTGTCCAAGTTTAGATTTTTTTTAAATTATAATTAAATATGTACTGTAGAATGATTTCTCGCTGTATTCTGAGGTGTACAGGTTATCCACAATGCAGGGTCTGGATGGGGTGGGATGGGGGGTGTGATTTAATGTCACCTTCGTTTATTTTGCAGCATATTATTAGCAAGACAAGTGCTACGTGCCACAACATTCCTGATGCTCTGTCTCCGAAAACCACAGCAATAAGTAGGCAAAGACGTTGCCTTCTCCACAAAAAAGTGACATTAATATATTTATTTTCTAGCATGCTGTTCAGAAACTGTGCCCAGTTCAGACTTTAGAAGTTTTATTTTGACAGTGCATGTTAACCTCTTGTGCTTTTGTTGAAGTATCTATGTCAGGCGCTCTTCCATGTTGATAGCTTTTGGCGTGCTTAGAGAACACAGCTTTAGCTTAAGTTATCAACACAGTAGGAAGCTGTTTTATGACTCTGAGGTGTAAATCCTCCTGTGTGCTTGGTCTTTTAAAGCCTGCACAGTTTCTGCAACAAATTACAAAAATATCTGAATTGCCGCTCACGTCACAGAGATGCAGCATGGCAGCCAGTTAGGCTTTTTTTTTTTTTCCCTACGTAGTAAATGTTCGCACAAGATGTCATCTGGAACATTTAGGTAATGGCAGCTTCTATGTGAATGCTGCATTCTTAGAGAAGCGAGACCATGGTTGATGCTAGCAGCAACACAGAGGGGTGCTTGTTGTTGTTTAGTGTGCCTCCTCGTCCATGGAAACCCATCTTTCCATGCTAATGATAACTAGATAAGAGCAGACTTTGATCCACAGCTCATGGTTTACAATGGCAAAGTTTTTCAAATAATAATTATAATTCTTCCCTTGGGTACGTGTGCAGTGCCCAGCAAAGTCATCAGAAGCTGCATACACATGTCCACAGGCAAAATAGCTTTTCCTGGGAAATGTGCCCACAGCTATCCCTGTGGATAGGCAGTCTGGTATCTAATGATAGCCACAGGTGGAGTGCCCATTTCTAGCTAAAATATGAGCTGTGCTTTTGTAGGGGGACGAAGAGTCCTGTGTGCTCACGCTGCCTGGGAAGGTCGTGTCTTAGGAGCGTTTGTAGGAACCTGTCTGAGACTCATGAGAAAGGAAACACTGATAACTCTGTGCTAGTTGTTCTTCTGATGAGCTGAGAGTATCTGTGGTAACATTCACTGTTTGAATTTATTGATTTTTTTTATTTTTTTTTTTTTTTTTTCTGAGAGAGGTAAAGGGCTTAATATGGCCTTTGGCTCTAGATGAACTGAGTGGTCACCGTGTTTGGGCATTCAGTGGCAAAGGTGAGCCAATGGCTCTAGTGACAGAGTGCAGCTGCCTCCAAACACACACTGCACAAGCCTCCTAGCAGAACTGCATCAGTGCACGCTTTTGTGTGTCCCTTGCTCCTTCAGGGGCTGGAGAATCTGCATGGCTGAACATGACAGAAAGCATGGCGCCTACTGTTGCTGTGAGATCTGCTTTACCGGTGTCAAACCCCAAGAAGCTGTCATTCAAAGCTGTTACAGGAAGCGATTTCAGTTACTAATAAATAAGGGAGTAACTTCAGCTCTTCAAAAAACTGGTAACCCCAAAGTCATGGATGTGTAGCTGAAAGAAACTTTAAACAATTTAAAAAATAACGACTTTCAATTTTTTTTTTGACTTTGGAGCCCTACCACTTTCAGTAGCAGGAGAGCTAGTCCCTGTGTAACCCTGGCATTCATTTCCCCTGGAAGTAGTCAGCAGACCTTTGTGGATCCACAGAACAGAGTGTGAAAAGTGTGGGTTTAGTCCCCCTAGCCATGATATGAACCTGGCTAAGGTGTAGCTGAACCACACTAGAGAGTGCAGTTTGTAGGGTCTTGAAACATCCAGTGACAGGGTTACGTGATCTTCACCACCCTCATAATCACAAGGCTTTCCCAAGAGACCATTTGGAATTTCTCCACTGAAAATCGAGCCACTTTTCCTTTAAGTCCTGACTGACAGGTGGAGCGAGTGATCTTACAAGATCTTCTTACAAGATTATTTGTGTATGAGAGCACTTACCTACTTTCCTCACTAGTATCTTCAGTCTTTCCTAGTTCCTTTGCTAGTATTTTCTCGGTCTCTGATTTTTGCTGTCATTCCCCTCATGACCTCCCAGTTTCCCCAAAATGCAGTACTCCAGCAGGGGGGTTATACAGTAGCAAGCAGAGTAACTGTCTCCTGTGGTTTATGTAAAATATCAGAAAATATATCCCAGAATATTTTCTACAAGAACATCCCATGGCTGACCTTAATCTAGTCTGTCTACTGCTATAGTACCTGGCTGATTCACTGCTGTTTTCCCAGGTTCCCATCTTTATTTGTGCATTTGTTTACTACACCTTCCAAAGTATATTGCTTTCAACTTGTCTTTATTAAATTTGTTTTGCTTTAACTGGGGCAATTTCACCACTTCATCAAGATCAATTACAATTCTGATCCTGTCTTCTAGCCTGTTTCATAATCTCTCACCTTTATTACATGTGGCTTCATGCATGGATTCTTCCTTCCGTTCATCGGGAGCTTGGCAGGGAGGGCTCTTGTCAATTTAATCTAAAAAGCAGTGTGAGTTTCAGTGGGTGCCCATGAATACCATCCCAATCAGATAAGTTTCTTTCCAGCAGAGTATTTTATTAGCATTTTTTAGAAAGACGGTGTTATCATCTTAGAAAATAAAAAAACTTTCTACTTCTTCGGCCTTTGTATGAGTTGAACAATTTACAAATTTTGACTGAAAATATTTCTTCTAATCTAGGTGAAAGGGGGAAAAAATAAAACAAAACAAAAAACCACATCCTTAGAAAAACTTGAGATTTTTCTTTTTGGTTGCGTGCATTTGTTTGTTTTTTAAATGGTAACTTTCCAACCTGTAATGAGTGAAGGGCTATTCCAGTTCCTTTCCATACACCTTTTTTATACTAATCCACTACTGTAATATTTGAGGACTTACGGGCATCCTGGCCCTGTCTTACAGAAGATCTTTCCTTCTGCCTCTCTCCAAGGTCCTCCCTTAGGTTCCGTATTCTCCTCAGAGTTCCACTTTGCCTTACATGTTACCAGTTTCCACTCTTCCCTTCCCAAGCCTAGAAAGGGTATCTTGTCTTCTCCGGAATGCGCAATTTTCCAATAACTGGCTTGAGAGCTGGGAAGAGAAAGGGATGAGGAATGTAGGGGAGCAAAGGTTTTGGACATCACAGAGGAAGGCCGGTATTCTTTTCACGACAAATTTCAGCACTGTCTGCTTGTTTCTCAGATATTTCCCTGATCTATTCCTTATGCCTGCTGTCCTCTAAACACAGCTGGTGGCCAGATGCTCTCTGTTCTGGAAAAGGGACAGCTTTTAATGGCTAGGACTTTCTTTTTTTCCCAGTGAAAGCTTTTGCCTGCTTGATCTCAGCTTCAGAGCAGATTCATGCAAATTTCTACTAAAGACAGAGGAAGCATCTTTAAAGAGGTGTGAAGGCTTAGTAGCCAGGCTTCTGTTGGCACTAATGAGAGTTGCTTGCCGAATCCTCCACATGCTGCTTTTCACACAGCCTTTCTGTACTGAATATCCACTGGCTTCATACCAAACATTGCACAAGTCCTGGATGGTTTGCAGTGTGTGGTGTGCTGGGGGTTTCAGAAATTCTAGTTTTATTTCAGAGCGTAGCATGATGTGCTGCTCTTTGAAGATTAAAAGAAAAAAGGAAATCCTTGGTCTGTACTGAAAGAAACTGGTCTGAGGTGGTGCAGTGAGAAAAAAAGAAAGGGCATCTCTTCTTCCCCCCTAGAGAAAAAGCCATTCCTAGTACTCTTGTCTATGGGTTAAATCCTAGGAAAAGCTGAGAACCTGCAGAACTTGTCGAAGTTGGTTGCAGGTATTCACTGTCCCTCAGAAGCTGGCTCTGTCTTAAAAATATTGCTGAAAGATGACATTCTGAAGCCTGCATTCACTAAAGCTGCCTCTGAGGTCCATGGATTTATTTATTTTTTTTTTTTTATGAATGTATGTTACCTAAAGTCAAAGTCTTGAATTTAGTTTGGCTGACAGCGTGTCTTCAAGTGAGGTTCTGTAAGTGCTTTACAGAAATGAAGGTTCTGATGTTTCATCCTCTGTCCCAGAGATGTTGAAATATATAAGCATTAAAAAAGCTGCTTAGGCTTTGTCCCAATATTTAATAAACTAACTTCCAGAAAGATAGGCTTGAAATAGCACTCAGGTAATATCCGAAATCCCATCAACAAGAGCATCACTGATTTTAAATGTCTGTCTGTAAGCACAACATTTATATCTCTAATTTGCAGCACTTCCAGTCCTATCTTCCATACATTTATACCAAAATTAATGGTTTGGGTTTCAACCTGTTCTTTATTTTGAGGTAAGGCACATTTTGTTCAGTGGGTGAAAACTGAGGCTGCCTACTCTGACCAGATTATCACATTGCAGATGACACTAAGTTGAGGGGGGGGACTGTTGATCTCCTGGAAGGCAGGAAGATGCTGCAGAGGGACCTGGACAGGCTGGGTCGATGGGCTGAGGCCAATGGGATGAAATTCAACACAGCCAAAGGCCAGGTCCTGCACTTTGGCCACAGTAACCCCAGGCAGCGCTACAGACTGGGAGATGAATGGCTGGAGAGGGGCCCGGCTGAAAGGGAATTGGGAGTACTGGTTGACAGCCAGCTGAACATGAGCCAGCAGTGTGCTGAGGTGGCACAGAAGGCCAATGGCATCTTGGCCTGTATCAGGAATAGTGTGGCCAGCAGCTCTAGGGGTGTAATTCTGCCCCTGTATTCAACACTGGTGAGGCCTCACCTCAAATGCTTGGTGCAGTTCTGGGCCCTGCACTTCCAGAAGGATATTGAGGTGCTGGAGCAGGTCCAGAGGAGAGTGATGAGGCTGGGGAAGGGACTGGAGGGAAAGTCTGATGGGGAGAGGCTGAGGAAGCTGGGGCGGTTCAGCCTGGAGGACACTCAGGGGAGACCTCATCACTCTCTACAATGACCTGAAAGGTAGCTGTAGGCAGGTGGGGGCTGGATTCCCAGGTAACCGACAACAGAACGAGAGGGCATGGCCTGAAGCTGTGCCAGGGGAGGTTTAGATTGGATATCAGGAAGCACTTCCTTACGGAAAGGGTCATCAGACACTGGAATGGCCTGCTGGGGGAGGTGGTGGAGTCGCCATCCCTTGTGGTGTTTAAGGAAAGATTGAATGTGGCACTTAGTGACATGCTCTAGCTAGGTGGTGTGGTGTCAGGTCTTAGGCTGGACTTGATGATCTCAAAGGTCTATTCCAGCCTCTATGATAATTCTGTGTAAAAATAAATGGTTCTGTGTAAATTTCAATATAAGTAATTGCACCTGACCTACCACTCACAACTGGCCTCCTTGGGCAAAAATTGGCAAACGCCAAATATTCAGCTTTGAGTTCAATGAGATTGCTGCTGAAAACAGTAGGAATGTTGTGCCCAAAGCAGAAGGAAGATCTGGAAACCTGCAGAAGCTAATGGGCATTTTTCAGCTGCCTTCAGTGAGCCCAAGAACTGGGGGAGCAAGCTCAGTGTGGAATGGAGGGGGTTATTCAGTTTCTTTTTGTTGTCATGAAACTGTAATACTTTCAGATTGGTTCAAGGCTTCTTGCATGGAACAACTAGGATGGCCTAGACCTTGGGCACTTGCAGAGGGCTCAAAATGTGGTAGTTGTAGTCAGTAGTGTCCGTAGACGCTTTTTGTGCTTTGCTTGGACTGCTGGTCACTAAAACACCCAGGGAACATGGCAGAGAGATTGTTTGGATTGATAGGTTAAATTCTATAAAGCTCTTGATGTTTGTAAGCTATGTTGTTTAGTTGTCTCCACTCTGTCCACCTGATTGTATGCGATATACCACAAGAGCAATTTTGGCATTTCTTTTCCTTTGGAGAGGAGTTTTTCATCCTTCTTTGGGCTTACAGTTTTGTTCTTTAATCCTGCAGGGGCGATGATGACACTGTGTGAATGGGTGTGCTTAGATTAGGCACGGGTTTCTCTCCGTGTTGGATGGTATGCTAGTGAAGAGGCCTCAGTAAGGGAAGAGGGTTAAGAACAAAAATCTGAATGTCTAACTCCGTATTTTTGCCTTGGATTCAAGAAGTATAGTGTTCTCTATATCCCGCTTCATTTGTTCTCCAACTTGGAGTTTACGTGAAATCAAAGGGGAGGGCACAGGACAGGGCAGGAGGAGAGCTGGAAGCAGCCCCATCTTCCACCCCTTCCTCAGCATCCTCAGCCAGGCTATTTGGCTTTTGTCTCTTCAGTGCTCACACAGAGGGTTTGCTCGGTCCCACTGTTCAGATATGGCCACGGAGCTCTTGCAGTTGGTAGCTTTTCTTTGTCCTTTCTCCATTGTTGCAGCTGCAAGAGTGAATTTGCCTGAACCCCTTTGTGTGTGGTTAACTTTAGTCTTTCCACTTCTCATCATCTCTGCTGCTGTGTTTTCATTAAAACTTCCATTACTCAGCTTTGCCCAGCACAGCGAGAGGCAATCTTGTTTCTTATTGCCTTTCTAAAGCAAACAAAGGCAGAGAAAAAAAAACCAACCTTTTTGAAATACCCAGTCAGAAATCATTCATGGTTTAAAATAAGCCACACTGGAAAATAGAGATGCTCAGACACACACACAAAAAAATCCCAGCCACTTTAGAAATAGCCAGTGTGTTAGGAGGTCATTTTAATTAATTAAGGTCAAAGCCTTAACACCTCATATGCTCTGGCAGGGACGGATTAACATGGTTCAGAAGACCTGGACTTGTTCAAGCCACAGGTTCAAGAAAGTCCAGCCTTACCCTTTCCCCTTCCCAGCAGTGGCTAAATTGACTATCCTAGAGCTTACCACGTGAGAGGCTTTAAATGAGCCTGTTCAGTCTGGTTCTCTGTGTCCTGTGTAGATTTTAAAGAGCTCACAGCACATCTGCAGGCTGAGATTTGGTACTGAGCATAGTTGAAAGTACTGTGTCCCAGTACTGGCCTTACCTCACTGGGGCAGCAGGTAGGAGAGAGAACAAGAAAGTCCCTGGAAGCTGCTACCCTAGCATCCAGACACTCACTTGTTTGAACACCCTGCTTCACCTCCTTGAGCCTAGGTAGACCACTGAGAAACAAATCTGGGACAGTCAGTTCAGTACCTTGGGAACTGATTTTTGCCTTGCAGTTATTGAGCCACTGACCAGTTGTGCCATCTGGGGATGTGGTAAAATGTGCACTTTTCCCAAGTTGTGAGTTTATGTTTATTCATTGAAGAATACAAGGGCTAAAGAAAAGTATGAGAGCTTTTGACCTCATGTTCCTGGCTAAATTCCAACTAATACTAGAAAAAACTTGACCTATTTAAGTCCCATCAGTACATTTTGATCAGCATGTTGCCTCCTGACCATATTTCTCTGAGTGTTGTGGCTGCTGTGCAGCTGTATGTGCTGTACCAGTGGGGAATAGGGGTGCCTGAGCATTATGCATACAGTAATTAAGTAAATCCCAGTCTCTGCAATGCAGGACATTCCTCCTGCTGATCTCTTCAGCATTATGTGCAGGATTGCATTTCTGCTGTTCACAGCCCTGAGATAAGGTCAGTGCTCTGTTTCCTCACTCTCTCTTCACTCTGCCAACTACCACACAGCAGAGAGATCTAGATCCTGTGTTTTTTGAATCATAATATAATGAAGAGCAGAAAAACAAAACAAAACAAAACACAGGAAATACAACATTCTCTCACCCCCCGCCCCCCCCCAGTAACAGGTGGGCTACTAGAGTGTCCTTCAGTCCCGCTCATCTGAAAGGTTGTTGTAATGCCATTTGTGCATTAGTTATCCTCAGAGCAGGTTTTTGCTTAAGTCAAAGTCTGCAAAGTGTCTTATGTCATTCAGGACAGAAGTCGCATTGTAAAATAATGTGTCCCATATCATCCAAGCTACATGTTTTCTGCTGCTTTGTGGTTGTTGGTGTTATGTTGGTTGGGTTTTTTTATTGGGAAGAAAAGGTTAAGCATATGCAATGCTTTGGATCTTCTGACCATAGTTATCCTTGTGTGTTTGTATGTTCGAGAGAGAGAGATGGACAGTAAATAGATCTACAGGATATGTTATGAGGCGTGAAATCGTGTTTGTAATGAGATTTCTTGTTAATGGTAGTCAGCTTTCCTTGATGCTAAGCGTTAATGCAGTATCCATTAGTGCAGCTAAACCTCCCTCCACTCCACTTTCCCAAATGGCTTTCACTTTGTACCTAGTTTAGTATTTATAAATATTTGATACAAGGTCCGAGAAGTAATTTACATGTTAAATGAAGGATGTATGAATGTTCTAGGAAAAATACAAGTCAGGATTCTACTATATAGTATCATTCACAAACCCACCATTGAAAGCACGATGAAATTTGCCCTATGAAAATCTCTGAAGCCTTTTCATTGATTTTTCTAGTGGGTGGATTAGGTCTGTTTTCCATCTCTCTTTCATACTGTGTCACCTTTGAAGTCCTTGTGCATCTTGCGCTTTCCAAGCCGAATGCCTACCCTTAATTAGAAAGCACTATCTTGATCTTTAAACAGGGAAGCGATCCTTCCTCTGTCATCCACTTCTGAAGAGATGGGTTTGTATCTTTATGTTTATAATTGAAATAACTACTAAACGGGGAAATCCCCATGCGAGCATCCTGAAAAGGCAGAAGAGCCAGCACTGTCTGAGGGACAACTCATCGCTTCCTTCCTCCCTCTTCACATCCACTCCCACACGTCCCTGAGATGGCTTTAAACTTAAAGCTACAAAACAAAAATGAAAACAAGAGGAAAGGATGTTCTAGAAATAAGATTGTTTCTAGAACAGTGCAGAGCCATCAAGTTAATCTGGATGTTTTGCAGGTTTTAGGCAGACTTGAAGTGTGTGTAATATAAACCCAGGAATGGTGGTTATTATTTTGCACTCTTTACGATTGTTACCAATTGGGGATTTTCTCTAGCAGAGTAGTTCTGTTTGCTGCCATCAAGAAGGGAAGTTTATGGGAAGATTTAATTTCACTTTTTATTGAGAAGCCAATGAAAGATCACACAACCCAATGATAATTGTTAACAAACACAGATACATTGTCCTCCATCCCACAGATGTAGCTTAAATACCGGTCTGTGGCTTCACAGGCATGTTTGAGATCATCTACAATTAAAAACACAGGTGAAGCTTTTTTTCTCTTTGCTTACCCATTTATGATGGATAAAAATAAAATAGCAGATAATCAGAATATAGACAATAGGATGGCAGATGTTTTTCAGTAGAGTATAGCTAAGAAACAAATGTTTCTGGAACCAAATATTTTTCCTCAAAAAGGCAGATAAGACAGCTGTAGCTCATTCAAAGATGTCAGTCTCTCAAGCTTGTTAGATGCTTTTGAAAATTTCCTGTTTCATGCTTTTAATGTTCTAGAGCAAACCACTCCACTGAAGAAACTAACTAAAGGTACTCAGAAACAAGGCAGAAGGGAATGTATTAAAAATAGAGGAGCTCAGCCATAATTTGAACTGGCAGCTTTTGTCCGCTGTGTCCACAGCTTGAATGTTATTTTAAAATGTGTGCTTGTATTTAATTTATTTTGATTTTTTTAATGACTGTCCTTAAAATGAACATAATTTTCCCTTGACTATAATGTATTCAGTGAGCAAGATCAGAAACCTTTATGTGTCCTATCACATAATCAGGTCTTTGGCATAAATGTTGGGAAAACTCTGAAAGCATCTTCTCTGAGTGCACTTAGGTGATCTTAAACCTCAATGCTGATCCTTTTAAAGTCTCCAATGAGATTATGATTCATTTGTCATTGCTAGATGTCATTTTATTAACACTGTAAAAAAGCAGGGCAGCATGTGAAACCAGAAAGCTTTTTTTTTTATTATTGTGTTACTCTGAAAAAAAGATAAAAACTAACCCGATCTTTGTCTCTAGTGTGAAGCACTGCCCTTAGCTTGAGAGGACATTTGCAAAGCCTCTGCTCTGAGTGCCTCATTATAATCCCGTTACAAAACAGGAGTATGGTATTAGAGAAAGATTTTTGAGAAACTTAACTCCAGGGGTGCAGAACATGCACTTGTTAAAGTCTTCTCTCCCTCTCGTGGAGTCAGTGGGAATCTTTAACAGGAGTTCCTGCAAGGCTCGATGTTCTTTTTGTATCTGCGCTAGCAGGTGTAATTTCCCATCCGGTCACCTGCACAGTTGTGGCTGGTACACCATAAAGGCCGAAGGCCAAGTCCTGCTGTCATTCCACACAACAGCCCTACTTCAGCAGGGATCATAAACGTGTACTTGCGTTACGTGAGTTAGTTGCACAATGTTGAGAGTTTTGCTGAAGAGAAATGGGAGCGGGTAGGCTTTCCTCTGCTCATTGATCACAGCCGTTGTGTTTCCAATGACTTTATTATGCATTTACACGCTGCAGAATGAAGCCTGCATGGGGTGGGAAAGATTTCTATGAATTTAGATCTGCCTAAGAAAACATCAGCTGTTCTAATTTTAGACAAGTTGCATTCCATATCCATCTGTTTAGTGGATCAGTCTGATGTTTACTGTTTAGTAAATTAAATTTGCTCTTTTTTTTTTTTTTTAAGTTTCTTTGAGGGCATGGCCTGCCATCAGCTAGTATAAAATAGTGCCAGGGACTTGTAGACATATCCTTAGGGCCAAACTGTGCTAGCTTCACGTACCACAGTCCCATCAAAAGCAAGGAGAGTTGGACTGGGCATGTGAAATGAAAACCCCATGATGTCCAGTTACATGTCCTGCCTCATTTCATAGAGATTGATGACTGCCTGAGCAGGGAGGGAATAATAACACGTGGTGACAATTCACTCCCGTTAAAAATGTATTGAAGTCAAAGAAATTATATTACAGTCCTGTGCATAGGCAGAACTCCAAGGGAAAGTGATGGGAGTTTCCATTATGGAGTTTGCAGAACGAAGCCTACGTAATGAACTATGACACAATGTCAGCGTTGTGTAAACTCCTGGTGCGTCTGCGTATAGGTTTTTAAGAAATCTTCACTGGAACACACCAGAGAATAATAAATTTGCACCTTGATAGAATAGCTTTATTTGTATATACACTATGTAAATTTTAAACCAGAGGATACATGTCATTCCTTGTACATATCTGACTAGAATGGTGGCAGTGCTGTGCACTGCTCTTTAGGAGATCCAGGTTCTCTAGTCTTGGATTTCCAACTGTAAAGGCTGCTGGGGACTGCTTGGGACCAGCCAAAACATAGGATGGATAGATGCTCACCACCCACTGCTTAGAAGTGAAGAAGCAGGAATTGGAACAGATGCTGGCTAAGAAGAAGGTTGCTTGCCTCCGCTCCTGGCTAAAGGACAAGTGCCTACTCTGCTGTCATCTCCAACAGAAGTGATTTATGGTCTAAGAGTGGAGAACATTCAGAGCCCTATTTGGATCAGTCTTTCATAGGGGTCTGATCTTAAAAGGAGCCCAGACTTCTGGTGTAACATGGGAAGGTCCAAGAAAAAGCAGTGTGTATATACATCTACCTATCTGTCTCTCTGTTACCTAATATCCCAGTGTTTCTGTGCTGAATGGTTTCAGTAAACTGTAAACAAGTGATTGCTCCTGTTGTGTTACTGCTTTGAAATTCTTTGCATGCATTCTGGCATATAATTCTTTAAGAAAAGAAGTTATACATATTATATATATAGTAGCTTGCAAAATATTCATGTTGAAGAGCCATGTTTTGTGCAAATTGTACATTTATGTTGTGAGCAATATTGCAATATGAACTTTTATTAGTTGTTGGCATTAAAACATGTTTTTATTGGTAGTAAATCTGTCACATTATTTTTGAGCGTATGTATGTATCCCAAGCTTTCAAACTCAGGCATTAGATCAGCTACTGAAGGAGATTTTTCTGTGCAGTAGAAATAGCACAGTCTTTCAGTAAATAGGCAGGTATGCGAGTTCCATTCTGTTCAACACAAGTTGCAAGGCTGATTCTTCATGCTGTTTGTCAGGCCAATACTTCTCTGTCAGTGCTGGAACCTGTGTTTGGTATGAGGACGCAGTTGCCCTCATCTGTAACAG
The DNA here is from genome assembly GCA_027560015.1 of Chloroceryle amazona. Classification (NCBI taxonomy): domain Eukaryota; kingdom Metazoa; phylum Chordata; class Aves; order Coraciiformes; family Cerylidae; genus Chloroceryle; species Chloroceryle amazona. The sequence continues at coordinate 82,020 of JANHFX010014584.1, forward strand.
AACTAAAACCCCAACCTTGCAAAACAGAAGCGCTTAACTCCTGCTGCCCTCAATCCCTGCAGGTGCTTCAGTATAAATAACAATGAGGACTTCAGATAACTTCCAATTTCCTGCCGGATAGCCAATGTTGTATTTTCAAATGTTTATGCTACATAGTTTTCAATTTAGGGGCTAGATAAAAGTGTAATACCACTATGGCTTTAGGAGAGCTACAGTGTTTGGAGCTTGACCTTGAAACTTTTACTTGATCTCTGAACATCATTGGTGGCTTCGTTTGCTCAATGTTTACCTCTGAGAAATATATGCTATTGATTTAAATGTTTAATATATTGACTGCCTTTTTTGTATATTTGTTATCATAAAGGTTTGATTTAAATGCTAACAATTGTGGTCTATTTTCAGACTTTAAATAACATACGGTTCTGTATTTGGAAAGCAAAGTTATTAATGAATATAGCAATTTGGTATTTTATTCCTATTTTATACAGCTGCCCCCATAGGTTATTATCAGATGGCAATGAATATTGCTGAACAGCAGGTGGAACTCCTTTGAGCGTGTTTATGAGCCATCTCTGTTCAATAAAAATTCCGTTGTTTTCTAGCCTAGGAAATGGCTGCTGTGAGTGTTTTTGTTGTTTCTTCTCCTACTCAGGTGTTTCTCAATGTACTTCAGACAGCAGCGGGACTGGGTCTCTGCCAAGAACCATCTCCCAGAAATGACACATGTTCGAGATTTTACCTCCGAAGTCCTGGTGTTGGTTTTCCCCCATACACTGCTATCAGGATGGCTGCAGTGTGCCTGAAGAAAGTGGCACAGAGCCTGTTCCCAAAAACTTTTCTCTGAGCCCTGATCTGGCAAGAAATGGGCACATAAGAACTGGGAATTGAGCTCTGTGGTGCTTAAAATTAAGCATCTGCAAATGCATCGTAGCCAGACAGATTGGATGCGTGAAGACCCGAAGGTTGGAAACTTGCTTCATTACACCACATTGTTGCAAGCATATACAAATAAGTTGCAATTGGGTATCTCAAGAATTCAGAAGTAAATAGAAGGAACTGACTGAATTTGGCATGAGTGTAAAACTCAGGCTTTGAAAAATATTTGTATTTCCACATCTTTTCTTATTTTTTATTAATTATTTGACAGTGCTTTCTGTCTTGTATGTTTTAGTGGGTTTGGAATTGACTCCTTTCTTCATAATGTACCAGATGATTAAGAAACAGGTTCCTCCAGGAAGAAAGGGTGGTAACATTCTTCTAAGTATGGCCTATACGTGAGTTGTGGGAGTGAGACACGGCTCGAACCAAACTGGGTGACTGTCCAGACCAGGACTGACTCAGGTGCAAGCTCGACTGTCCAGGAGTAGGATTTGAAAAGAAGCTCATAGGGAACTCTACAGTTCTCACTATTTTATAAGGTGGTGTAGACCCCCTTGCCTGCCCCCCAGTAGCTGGAAGACAAAAAAAGCAGCCTTCACATGTAGCAGACTGGGCTGATCTGTCTCCTTTCTCAACTAGTAATACTGGAACACTTTAAAAACATTATTTCTGTGTGTCTGATTTAACTTCACTGAGAAAAACAGAGAGGTTCAGCTATAATTGTTAACACCGTTCCCATGGGTTCTCTATAAATCCATCTGTGCTTTTGCTGCATTCAGTTCCCATCTTCAAGGTTTTCTGGACTATCTCAAGACGTTACAGGACTGAGGGCTCCAGCACACGTTCACTGAGCTCATTAAAGTTTAGGATAGTCTTGCCCCCTGCTGTGTTTTCTCCTCTACAAGGGAGAAATGGGCAGCAGTGTCTAAGCCACCACTGCTGCATACTAGGGCTTACCTAGAGGAGCCTCAGCTTTTGTCCTGAGGCAAAAGCACAGTCAGAAGTGCTTGATGTAGGTCTGCTGATGGAATCAACATCTCTGTAACATAAAAAAGATTATTGTGTGTTTCAGTTTGACTACTTGGAAAGGAACAGTGACTCTTCAAACATTCAGAAGTAATAATTATTTTTTTTTTTTTTAATTCTGCATAGTGGCTTGTACAGGCATATTTTTTAATATGTATATATCTATATATACAGGCATATTGAGGATAGGGACAGGCTCTTTACGGTGGTGCCCAGTGGTAGGACAATGGGCACAAACCAGACCGCCAGAAGTTCCCCCTAAACGTAAGGAGAAAATTCTTTCCTATGAGGGTGACGGAGCACTGAGACAGGCCGCCCAGGGAGGTTGTGGAGTCTCCATCTCTGGAAACTTTCAAAAGCCACCTGGACATGTTCCTGTGCAACCTGCCCTGGGTGATCCTGCTGTGGCAAGGGGGTTGGACTCAATGATCTCTAGGGTTCCCTTCCAACTCCTACCATTCTGCGATGCTGTGATTCCTAGGTGTTTAGCAGTATCGGCCAAATTTTCCATGTCAACGGAGACGTATATTTTACTGAACACATCTGCAATGGCTTTCATTTTGTCCAGTGAGTGTTTCAAGGTAAATGATGTTCCAGAGCGTGCAGGGGGGCTGGTGTCCTTGGTTCAGTTCGGGTTCATTGTCACCAGCAGCTGCTGGCCCAAGCAGTTGGGAGGGGCCACAACCGGGATAAGCAACTGCACCAGCCAATGGGATATTTGATACCATAGTGATGTCATGCACCCTCTATAAGGGGAAGGCTGCACTTTTTTCAACTTGCTTTAGGGTGTTGCTTCAATGCAGCCAGGGCAAGAAAAGTTGGCATCTTGGGCACAGGTAGAACTTTCCTGGCTTCTGTCAGTTGCTTTGTCTATCTTTCCATTAGTACTATCTTTAGTAGTGATGGTTTCTTCTCTCTTTGTGTTATCTATTAAACTGTCCTTATCTCAACTCCTGGGGTCTCACTTTTTTTTTTTTTTTCCTCTCAATATTCTCTTTCCCAACCCACAGGAGGGGGGGAGTGGTGGGTGAGCAGCTGTGTGGTGTTCAGCTGCCACCAGAGGTTAGACCACAACAGCTGGCTATCTGTAAGCTTTGTGATGATGTCTGAGAATCTGTGCACGTGTCCCCGCAGGCTGGCAGGCTGCCATACCCAGCACAACCCTACCACTTGCCTACCTTCCTAGATCTTCCCAGACCCACTGCTCTATAAGCCCAGTGACTTCTGTAAGAAGGTGGAGTCTCCTTCTGGAATAACAAATATTTGAAGCAACCAGTACTGAGCAATATACTTAGACAGGGAGGAAATAAAGATGTGCCACCATTGAGACAAATACTGGCCCTAATGTCTCAAATAGCTCCTGTGGTGCTGGAGGGTTGAAAATCCTCAGGTGTTTTGGTGTGACCACCCGCCCTCAGAGGCATGACATAGCCCTGCCACATGGGCACTTCTCCCACTGCTCACCCAAGCATACGCTGACATCGTGGACCTCTGGCAAAGCCTGGAGCTGGAGGCTGTAGTGATGTCTGGGGAACGCACGCAGACCCCCGCTTCCCGCCTGCTGTGAGAACAAGCATTACAAGGCAGAACTCGCATAACTTGGCCGAGTCCCAGCATGTGGAGCATTGCCAGTTGTTTTTCTTCCCATATCCATATGTTTACTGACTTTACTAGTAAACCCTTAGCATGTTGTATCATTCTACACTCCTTTTCAACTTCATTTTCTCTGTGTAAGCTGGCCAAGAACAGCTTGCTGGGTCCTTGACTCTGTCCTACCTTCATGTGTATCTTGGTTCTCCCTCTCCCATACCACTCTTTCCCTCTCAGTTTTCTACTCTTGGATTTCTACCAATGCATTTAAAGTTATTTTTCTTTATTGGTTATATGTGGCAAACATGACTATTCTCCATATCCAGCCATCTTTTCTCCAGCTTGCCGAGAGGGCACTGACAATGTTTCTTTCCCCTCCTTTATGCTGGTTCCAGCACTAACTGACAGGAGTCATGTCAGAGATGATGGGATTTGCACTCCCAATCTCTCTGTGCACATTTTGGGGAAAGCAGGTGCTCCATAAGCATGCCTCTCTGCCCTGGTAATACCTTCATTATATTCCAAGGAATTAATGCCTTTAATGTCTATCTGGTTCACATTGACTTCACACTTATTACTACACAGACATAGTTAAAAAATACTTGACAGACCTAGTTTATTCCATGAAGTCAAGTAAAGAGCACCAAAAGCAATGCCTAAGATCTGGGAGAGTAAGACTTAGAGCAAAAATGTTTTCTCTTTTAATGTGATGAGGTTGGTGCTCTCCCAGAGAACTCCTTAAGGAGATCACGGATGAAAGGAACCTAAAGCGGCCTCGTTTCAACTACCTGAAAACTTAACTTTATGCCTAGCTATCAGCTAAAGTTCTTCCCTCCAGGCTATGCTGCTGTATGACAAACAGGGTATGTAGTCACCTTTGACAAGACGATGCCCTACTGAGATCTGATCTTCCTTTGGTTTTCTCCCACTATTCATGCTCTGTATTTCACAGGAACACACAGGGAATGCAAATAGAGAATCAAAAGATAACCTTGAGGTCTCTTAAGGCTGCCCTTGGTGTTTCAAAGCCACTCTTAAGTATGCCTTTCTTTCCCAAGTTAGAGGACTTCTTGATGTTGTGACTTTGCTTTTAGCTGTTCAGCATCTCTGGGACTGTAACAGTAATATTTTGTAGCTCATTTGAGAAAATAGACTATTTTGTTTGGAGTGAGATGCCGTGCTAGTGTATCAATCCCTTTCCCCGCTTCTCGTTGGAAGAGGTCAGATGAAACACAGCCGTAAACCTACAGCATACCTTCTCTCAACACACATAAAATTCCCTTTGTTTTCTTCCTTACAGCCTGCATGATTTGGGGGTGTGACCATCTTCATGACCTTGCAGTACCTTTCAGCTGTCATTAGAAGATGACATGCAAGTTTAAAGTGTCTCTGACAGTGCCATGATTCAAGGTATATCAAAGCCCCTGCAGAAACTTGGACACTAGAGCTCTTCAGGTTTTCAAAATGCTACAGGAGAGCCTGATGGCTCCTGCAGCAGTCAGCGTTCTTCTCTCCTCCACCCTTACTTAGTGTGAGGAATAACAGTGTAGCTCTCTGGGCAGCTTGATGTATCTCCTAAAAGAGAAGTTGGACCATCCTTTTAGAGGAGCTATTGACTTTTCCCACTGACCCTGCTTTTCTTGACCTGATAAATTGATGCCAGAACAAAAGTTTTCTCTGCTTAGCTAGGTACCTTAATCCATCTGAACCTTTGTGAACGTTTATGATGACACCTTGAACAGGATACAGGCACACACCTCCTTTTGAGGAGAACTATCTGGCACTTGCATTCTCTGGTGAAAAGCAGTAGGTCAGGATAGGTTAAATGTGGATCCAGAAAGAGGGGCAATAGTTTAGTGCTTTTCACTTCAGGCAAGCAAACGTTTCCGACAACAGAATCGTTGACAAAACTGGAGCAATGAAAATCAGCACTGTCAGGTATTGCCTTACTTTGTGGAGGTCTGTCAGAGTAAAAAGAAGCTCATCTCTGCTCATCAGAAATAGGTCTAAGAGAGATTCCAGGCACAAATCAGCTCTGGAGGAGAAATACGGCTGTGTCTGATTGATCTCTGATAATGGAGGGGGTAAAAATGAAGCCTTTTAAGTTTTAGAATCTCATTTTTAGTAAAGGCCCAAGGTTAGTCCAGACTAGGCTATGTGAATGTTTGATGACAGTTCTTCTGGTCAGAGACATTTTATTTCCATGGGATCTGAACTTGGTCTTTGCACCCGTCCTGGGACAGCTATTTGAGTCCTTGTCTCCTGTTGCACCTATCTTTCCTTGTGACCATTTATTCCACCTAGCAGAGATTCAGAGACACTTCTGCCATCTACACAGCCTTGCTCCTGATTATGACAGGTCTTTGGGTTCATCCCAAAACTTCTCTGATGATTGTGTCAGACTTCCATCCAAATTAAAAAAAAAATAACTTCTGCTTTTTCTCCCAAGCCTCACATCTCTGTATCTGAGTCATCTCTGGACACTAAATACCAAGAAGATAATTTTTTTACTGGTGCGTTATGACCTATGAGTTGTCCTGGCTGGTTGCTTCGGGTGAGTGGGCTGTACTGCACTAGAACATAATTACTATCCCAGGTATCTGCTGGGAGCTTCCTGCCTGGGGCACTGTGATTACCAAGGCACCATGGAACAATAATTTAAAAAAACCCAAGTTTTCTTAAGACCCTAGGACCCAGTTCCACATCAACAGCATGTGATGAAGTAGTGGGTGGAATCACCCAACATTTATGGATTGACTTTTAAAAGAGAAGAAAAATCAGTATTTGTAACGGCAGCTCTCTAAGCTGTAATACTCATATGCATAGTTGCTGCCTATCTCCTTTCCCCTTTCCTTTCCTTTCCTTTCCTTTCCTTTCCTTTCCTTTCCTTTCCTTTCCTTTCCTTTCCTTTCCTT
>JANHFX010014585.1:0-18186 GCA_027560015.1 Chloroceryle amazona
GGCTCGCCGGGGCTCCCCTCACCGAAGCCCGGTCACCAGAGCCCCCTCACGTGCTCCCCTCACCGGCACCCTCTCATCAGACCCCACAGGTTGCCTGTCACCGGTTCCACTTCATGGGGCTCCCCTTACTGCCTCATGGGGCTCCCATCACAAGTCTCCACTCACTGGACCTCTCTTATCAAACCCTCACAGGTCTCCAGCCACCAGTTCCACTCACCAGAGCCCTCTCACCGGAACCTCACAAGTTTCCCATCACTGGTTCCATTTCACGTGGCTTCCCTCAGGGGGCTCCCCTCACCGAGGCTGCCTCATGGGGCTCCCATCACAGGTCTCCCCTCAACGGAACCCTCTCACCAGAGGCCCCTCACAGGTGTCTCCTCTGGAGCTATCTCACTGAGGCCACCTCATGGGTCTCCCCAAACCAGAGCCCCTTCACAGCCTTGCTGCATCATCCCTCACAGGTCTCCCCTCACTGATGCCCGGTCACGGTCCCCCTCAGGCCCAGCCACGCAGAGTGATGCAGACCCCAGAGCACAGGATCCCTGCAGGGGTGCAGCCTGGACTGCCTGGTCCTGGCTGGCCCCGCCATGCCCAGGGAATGGCAGCCAGCACCAGGCCTTCCTTCCTGAGCTTGTGGTGATGATACAGAAGAAGTGTCCTCGCTCTCTGCCCAAGGGCCTCTCTCCTGCCCATCATCACTCAAAGCAACGTGGTTTTGGCGGCAGTGCCTGGGCCTGCCACAGCGGGTGATGGCCGGGTCCCATCCCTGAGCATGTGTGGCTGTGCCTCGGGCTGGGGAGCTGCCTCTTGTCCTCCCTTAGGGATGGGACCCAAAACGTGGTATTAAAACAAAGGAAAACACTGATGAGACAGCACAACTTCCAGCTAGTTCCACCACGTTTTTCACTTTTGGGCTTTGTTTTGAAGAACAAAACCACCCACGGAGGTAGGTGGAAATGCCTGGAAGTGACCTGAAACAGGGTGGTGGAATCTCAGAGTGATGGCCACAAGGGGATCCTGGGGACAGGAAGGAAGAAGAGCTTGGCTTGTCCCACCTCACAGCTCCTTACTTTAACCACTGTCATAAGGTGACTTACCTGGGTCAGTCACACAGATGTTGGACCAACCAGCTCACCACTGAAGAGACCCCAATGAGGAAGGATGCAGTAAGGGATGAGTTTGCTCCTCATTCCTGCCACAGCCCTCAAGATAATTTGTCCATCCTCCTGGCATGAAACGAGGACAACACGTCCCTACACAGCTCTCAGCCTCAGCACCCACGTGATGTTTTGCTGCTTCCAGATGATCTTGCCTGGTCCCTTGGCCCACGTTCTCTGCAAACACATCACCACCACCACCAAAAGTCATCTCTGCAATGACAGCCGAGTGTCTTTTGTGGTGTTTGCCGGGTTAAAAATCAACTAAAAAGAAATACAAGTGGATCCTAACTAATTTATTTTTCCAGAATAAAACCAGAGCTTGATGGACCAGGTTATTAAACACTGTAACTGTGCCCAGAAACCTGGTGGAAAACCCTCTGTAAATGCGAGCAATTGCGGCTCCCCTGGCCAGTGCACCCCGAGCGTGCTGGAGTTGGCTAACGAGGAACGAAGACGTCACTACATCTGCTCCACATTAACGCTCCCCTCATTTAGCAGAGGGCCGAGCTGTACGAGGCTGCTTTCAGCCGGGGAAGAATTTGCTCTGGCTCCGTCAGCCTCTCAGTAACATCTGAATTTCTACGCTGTCCCTGACCTTTTGGCACCAGCCCTGCTCCTGTTCCCCAGACGTCTCCCTGGCTCCCGCCGCTGGGCCCCACCAGCATTTCTGTAACCCTCGCAGGCGTCGTGGGCTGGTGGCAGCTCCCGGGATGTTGCCGGCACCGAGGATGGTTTCTGAGAATTAGTAATTCCAAGGGAAATGAAGCATTGTGTGTTTTACAGGGCTGGTGTCCCCTGGGAACAACTGAGTTTGGGTGCTTTTGTCCCTTGTGCAGCGGCAGGAGCCAGGGGAGGTAGCTACATGTTGAAGGCATCACCAAGTTCGGCCCCTACATCTTGCAAATGACACCAGTGACATCGCTGCCGTCACATTCAATAATGGCCAGTGCGGTCAGTCCTGTCAGACAACAGGACTCACGTGTAAAGCTATGAGATCTTTAGAACAAGAGGCAGGTTTGGGGCTCTTGGAGCCAGCCGAGAGCAGGAATCCAGAGTGCTCCTGTTTTTCTGTTCTCCTCTGTAACCGTGAGGGCTTCAAAAAGCTGCTTTGTGCTGGAGGCAGGAATTTGCTTATCGCCCTGCGAGCAGAAACTGGAGCCTTTGAAAAACGGCAGGGTTAGAGGAGTGAAGGTGCCCAGCCCCAGCTGAAAACTCCAAACCCCTTCCCTGCGGAGCAGTTGTGGGGTCCATCCCTCTGTTCTCCCTCCCGCAGAGGGGCACAGGGTCTGGCTGTCCATCTGTCCTCCCCTCTGCAAGGTTATCCTCCAGCAGTGCTCCTGATTTACAGCAATTAACTGCAGACTAAGGTCCCCGAGACACCATTAGTAGTTTCAGTGGATGAAGTGGGAGATTAACTTGTCTGAATTCACTCCATTTATTATTCTATGTGTAATTGTGGTTTCCCCGTCTGCTAACAGCCTGAGAGCTTCTCACTCGTGTACCTACACCCAGGGTTTCAGTCCGACTGTGCTGGTGTAACTCCTGCTCCAGTGCTTTGCTGGAGGGGAGGAGGTTGGAGGAGTCCTCACGAGATGCAGTTTCCACCAGGGGTGTCTGATGAGCATTCGTGGAGCATCCCTGGCATCCAAAATCATCACCTCGTGCTGTGGTGTTTGCTAGAGTGCTGAGTTGGGCAATGCTGCACCGGGTGCCTGTAACTTGCTGAGGTACCACAGGAGATCCAAGCTTGCTGCCAACTGCATCGCAGTGTAGCGTACTGGGGTGAGAAAGGCTGGGAAGAGAAGCATAAACAAATGCCTCACTCTTATCATAGAATCATCACATTGTTTTGGTTGGAAGAGACCTTTGAGATCGAGTCCAACTGTTAACCCAGCACTGCCAGGGCACCACTAACCCATGTCCCTCAGCACCACAGCTCCATGGCTTTGAAACCCCTCCAGGGATCACAGGGACTCCACTGCCCTGGGCAGCCGGGGACAGCCCTGGACAACCCCAGAGGGGAAGAATTTGTTCCTCATGTCCATCCTCAAACTCCCCTGGGGCAATCTGAGGCTGTTTCCTCTTGTCCTGTCACTTGTTCCTTGGGAAAAGGGACCAACCCCACCTGGCTCCAACCTCTATTCAGGGAGTTGTTGAGAGCAAGCAGGTCTCCCCTAAGGCTCCTTTTCTCCAGGTTGAATAACTCCAGGTCCCTCAGTAGTTCCTCAGAAGACTTGTGCTCTAGATCCCGAATTTTCTTTATCTTGCTAGGCATTTTTTATTTAAGCAGAAGCAGGCAAAGGAATGCTGAGTCTTCTCAAATGACACACTGGGGTGAACACCCGGTAGCTTGTGTCCAGCAAGACTGGCAAGAGACTATCCAGCAGTGGCTGAGGACACGCTGTTAACCTCCCAAGCGTCTCTCTCTCTTGCTAGGATGCTTTGCCTCCGTCAGTAGATAGTTTCCATTACTTCATGCTGCCAGGGCTACAGAGCCATAAAATCTCATTTTATCTGCATTACAGAGGTAATAAATCTGCACGTGGCACAGTGTTCTCTGATAGCGGTTACAGGGAACTCTGTCAGGCTGCGTGACTCTGATGAGTCTTCCTCCTAACGACAGGTAACGCCCCAACGAGCAAGGAAGGACCTTGAGGGGGTGATGGGTGACTGCAAATCCTACTTCCAGCTCTTGTGTCACAGCATGGGAGGCTGCTGAGGGGACACCGTGGGATGACATGGATGAACAGAGGACAGATGGACACAGCAGTTACAAGTGAGACGGGGCCATAAAGAAGTGAAGATAAGGTCCAGAGAAAAGTCTCATGCGGAGTGGTTGAACGTGATGATCTTGAAGGTCTTTTCCAACCAAAATGATTCTATGACTCTGTGACTCTCTGAAGCACAAAACTGGACACGTACTTTTCCTTTTCCTTACAGGATTCCTGTCAAATGTGAGAAAGGAGCAAGCCTCAAGAAATGCCTAATGAACCCAAGCTCTTCCCACACCTGAAATCCCAGCAGCATCCCTAAGGAACCAGGGACACACCATCATCTCACGTTCCCAACCTCCACAGCTGGGAACTCAGACATAGAACTGACATGAGCATGAATCCTGAGTCCTTCTTTCCACCGGTGAGGTAGAGCCTGGCGGGGGAAGGTGCTCCACCACCCCACTCTGGGTCTGCCTGCCACAGGCTTGCTCAGATCCACCCAGAATCGAGTTACCCAGATAAGCACGAGGCTGGATTTGAGCTGTGAGGAGCAAGAGCTGTAACAGACTGAACCGTGAGACAAATTCCACTCTTTTTTTTTTTTTTCAAAATATTTTATTAATAACCCATTAGTTAAGGAATATAAGGACAATGTCTTCTTACACTTTTAACACTAAAGAGTATTTGTGGAGTAAGAACAGTCTCTGAAGAAAGAAAGTTATAAGTAAGTACAGCATGGAACCAAACACAGACACAATCTTCAAACGAGATCAAGTTCTGGTTACACATCCTTATGCACTGTGTCGAAAACGAAAAGGAAATTTCATTTCAAAATACAAGCAAGGGAATACAGCAACAGAACTCAGATGGTAGATTTCTGCTGGACTAAACACCTCTTTCCTAATAAAAGTTATTGATTAGAAAAGACACGATGATCCCTTCAAAACACCTATTTCTAATGAGAACAAACCCATACATAGTGCTTTGTGAAAATGGTTGTTTTCTTTCATAGGCTGATCTCAGGATTGTTAGCTAGTAATGGAAAAAATACTCAAAACCTAGGTCATAAGTTATCTCATTTGAACTATTTAAACCAGAACTTTGCTGTCTGTTAAGTACGAAATCAAATCAACGAAAAGTCGAACGAGATTTTTATCCAAGTCGCGTGTTTCACGTAACAAGGAATGAAAAGAAATAAAAGATGAGAATTGTGACTCTCACAGCAGCACGGGGAATATACAGTTGTGTAGCCAAACGGTAACATTAATACTACAAAATTATGCCAGCGAGACAAACCTGACATTTTAACAATGTAAAACAATATACACCAGCAAAAAGTCGAACGGCAATAATCTTTAGTGTTACTGAAAGGAAGGAAAGAGGGAGAAAGGAGCCAGACGCATAGGAACGTCTATTAGGTATGATGGGTAATCAAAGGTATCAACAGTTTGTGTGTCTGTGAGAAATCTGCAAGAAAGCTACTTCATGATTAAAAAAATAGAAGCACTGGTTGGTTTAGCTTTACACAGAAAATGTGTGTTATTTGTCTTCTTCCGTTCCTTTCTAGCTGAGGTTACAAAGGTCCCACGTGCGGCTGGGACAGGAGGGACCTGGGACACAGCCGAGTTAAGATGAGGACGCTCTGTGCTCTATGTGGACATGAGCTAGTACAGAGCTCAGCTTTGCTGCTGCCAGTCACTGGTGACCTCAGTTGGCTTTGGTGACAGGCAGGGGAAGCTTTTACCAGATCGGCAATGCCCACCCCACGGCTCTATGATTGCTTACGTCCGAAGCAGAGGCCGCATGTACAAAGGAGCACTCCAGAAACTGGCACGCTCTGAGATCAGCTGCCGGACTGAGCCTCCATCCCCACAGGCCCCTGGGTGGAAAGCTCAGGGCTGGTCCATGATCTGCCCCAGGTACAGTGTCACAACAGGGAGCTGGGAGGAGAAATGCTGTTGCCCTGGTCATACCTGCTGCTGGCCAAACTCCTCCCAGTTCTGCCCACCAGCAGCTGAGGCACTCAGCAGAAGAGGTCCTTGGGCACAGGTCATACTTGCAGGTGGATGACTTTGTTTGGGAGATGAAAGGAAGTCACCAGGGGTTCCTCTGGCGTGAGCTTTTGGGAGAAGGTCCTCCTCCCCTTCTGCACCTCAGCAAAAGCAGCGTGGCTGGTGCAGGGCCTGTTCCGTCACTGGGGAAGGACAAGGACTCCTCCCTGAAACTGCAAACTAAGGTCCAGCTGCAGAAATCTCCTGCCACCCTCTGCAGCCCGTGCCCGCTACTCCCCAGCTGGAGGGTTTCTACCTCTGAGATCACGCCCTCTCCCACGTAACTGAGAGCTGCCCTCACTGCCTGCAGTAACACTTCTCTCTCTGCCTTAGCTGTAACCCTGCCAAGACATCTGTTTCTCAGTCTTGCAGCAGCGAGTTCTGGAGGTTATTTACACACTTGCTCTGCCCAGTTACGATTTCTTGCCTTTCTACTTTCTTGCTCTGCCTGTACATTCTAACTCCTGCCTGCCCTGCCCACTGGCAACAATTTCCAGTCTCTGTGCCACAGATTTTGACAGTCATGGAGCTTCAGAGCATGGGACATCATTTCCAAGGCTCCTCAAGATACCACACAGCAGCTGGAGCAACAGAGCAAGTGCAATGACTGGAAATACAGCCATTTACCAGAACCTCGAGCTGGGAAGAGATGCTGTAGGACGGGGAGAGGTGGAAGCTCCAATATCTGTCCCAACAGGGTACATGGAAGCTTGGAGATACTCCACTACTGAAGAGCTGGAGCTAATGGGGTTTGATGGAGGACTGGAGGGACACAGGGTTGTCCCGGTCAGCTCCAAACACAGGGCACCCTGTGACACGGCTCTTCACAACAGAACTGGGGACAGGGTGCTGGTGGAGCAAGGCTCTCCTTGCTGCAAGCAGTGGTATCTCAGTTCGGCTTTCACCACAAAACCCGAAGTCTTTTACAGGATCTCATGAGGTCAGCACACAGCTCCCCGTCCAAATGTGGGGGAATTTCAGTCAGAAGGGAGGGAGGTGGCCATCTTTTCCACGATTTCTTAAACAAATGACCAGAGCTCTGAAATCTCCAGCTTCATTTACCAAACACCCAATGAATAGAATAACCGATGCCTGTTACCCCCGGGGTGCTGGTCCCATCTGCAGCGTTCAGTCACAATCTGCAAGCCTGGAACAGGGCAGAGACAGGCTAGAGGAAAGGTAGAGAGACAAGTTCACCCCACAGCAGAAGGCCAGGCTGAGAGACTGGTGTCAGCAACGAAGAGTCACTAGATGACTTTCAAACAAGATTGACCGGTATGAGCCCAAAGATTTGATTTTCAATTCTAAACTCTGCTCTTAAAAATAAACCCAACCCAAAAGCACTTTGGCCAGGATGCTCAGAATGACTGGAAAATTTCACACGTTCATCCAAAGGCTTCAGCAAGTCCACTGCTTTACAGGAGTCTGACAGCTGCTCTCTGGGAATCAAAATCATCCGAGATGTCTCCACTTGAACACAAAAAGAAAGAAACAGACATCCCCAAGATAACAAGTTACTTTTGCAATCGTTGGTTCTTTTTTTCTCTTCGCTAGTATAAGCTTGTTAAGGAAAGATGGATCCACACCCCGCCAGATGAAGCCATCTCCTTGGGCCAGCTCCTGCAAAACACAGTCCTACAGACAAACAGGACCCAGCTCTCCAAGCTGTAGGGAAGGTGTCCTACAGATGCTCCTTAGAAACAAAGCAAGAGGGACATCAGCTCTGCAGAACGAGGTGTTAAAAAGAGAGTCAACAACCAGTGCAAACATATTCTTTAGAGAAAGGTGGTATAAGAATAAGTTAAAACCTATAAGGGACTATAACAAAAAAGAGTAGGGCTACTGCTTGTTTTTCTCCAACAGACATGAGGTAGTTGTGTTGTTAGGGAGGAAAAAATAAAGAAAGAGAGAAGTAGTAAAAATTCTACTCTATACCACACGCTACTCCACTTTATAAAATTAAATAATATAAAGATGTTCCCAGGAAATAAAAATACATGTTGTACATTAAAAGGACAGACGCGTACCTAAAATATTAGGTACAAGAACCTACAGAAAACAAAGTCCAGGTTGGTGAAATGACCCAGACGCTGCAGAAGGTTCTATATAGTACAAGTTGTTAGAGGCACTCGTAGAGTGTGTAATAAAAGGCCACTACATCAGCCTGCTCGTAACAGTTTCTGCGGTAGCGCACAAAGAGAGCCTTATAATCCTTTTAACCACGGGAGGGCAGAAAAGGCTGGTGGTTACAGCTCGCCGCATGTGTTTGTGTTGACTTCCACTCCCTGGGGGACTCCTCTGACAAAATCCGCCCCGACGCTGCAAGGCAGTAGGTGGTGCTCCCTGGTGAAAAGACAGCCGAGAAGCATTGCTCGGTGTACTCTGCCTCTTCCCAGCGTTCCAAAGATGTCTTACCAGGCACCTCGAGGACTACAGCGAAGTGACAGCCCCAGTCTAACGCAAAAGGCTCTGTTGTAGCCGTGGTTTCGCGTCAGACTTTGTCAGGTGGCTCGATCCTGCTCCCATGAATACCAAGTTATGCATCAGCTTCAGCGGGAAAAAGACAGGCCCGTACCCATCTACCTACTGGTTTCTTGAAGGCAATATGTACAGCAGACAGGTCTGAATCCTGCTCTGGTGAGATGCTGCCTGTGCCTTCTTAGCTCCTGCTGGGCTCAGCGAGTCGAGGGCATGCAGAGCCTCACAGGGATAGGCCCTTCCTAGTGCTTCTAGCTCTCCCATGATCAAAATCAGATTAGTTCACTCTTTAATGATTGTGGACACATGCCATGTTCTCAGATGCTGAGGATGAACTGGTTAAACCAGAGTTACTACAGAGGGGGGGCCTCCTCTGGGGCCGGAGAGAGCGACTGGCACTTGGCTGGCTGCACATCCCCCATGCCTTCCTGGATGGAGTCCGAATCTCCGCTCTCCACCGAATCCAGACTTTCCCCGTGTCTGTGGAAGCCATTGGTGAGCCCACGGATGCAAATGGCCTCTGTTTGGGTAGTCTCTCTGTCGGTACATAACAGCTCGGCCCGGGCCTGAAGCTCAGAATTGCCCGTGCAGTCCACCAGCACTTGGCCAGTGTCCTGCTGGGTGCTGGGAGAGCCAGGAAGAGCCAGCTCTGTGGATGGGAGCTCTCCAGGCTCCTGGTCCTCGGTTTCTGTCTCCTCGCTCTCCAGGGTGTGCAGCTGGGAGTCGTAGTCTCTGTCAGAGGCTGAAAAATCAGAATGGACGATGACCTCGGCTTCCACTTGGTGGAGGTTGGCTGGTGGGTGGTTTTTCTTTGCTTCATTCTGTTCTCAGGCAGGGGGATATTTTTTTTGTTGTTAAAAAAGAAGAAGGTAAAGTAAATGAAATTCAGATAATTGAGGCTGTGACCCAACCAAGCACTGAAGTATATTTCTTTTTAATCCCACAGAGTGCAATGGGATGTCCACATGCCTCTATTAAGCATTATCTTGATATGTTTCTCAGAGCTGAAGTCTTAAGAAGCGTCTCAAATCACCTCGAGTTCATTATTCCTATTTTACACTGGGGAAAGCAAGTCCCAGGGGAGCAATTTACCCAGGATTTCCTGGCGGGCTGGAGCAACCATTCAGAGCCATCCTCCTCTGAAGAGGAGGCATCCTCCAAGCCTCTGTCAAAGACCCCAGTTTTCAAACCTCGCCAGTCTGTTTCCATATTAAGGGCCAGATTTCTAGAGGGTGCGTGGGCAGCACTCTAGGAAACTGGCTTCTGAGACTGCTCATGACACAGGCCCACAAACAGATACCAGGGCTCCTGGTTTACTTTTGGCTACACCCCACAAAACATTTGTTTGTTAGAGCCCCGGTTGCAAAAGTTGGTGCAGATTCAAGCCCTTTAATTCAGAAAGAAAACAATCAGTTCTCCTCTGGGGTGTTTAAGTGGAGTTCAGGCTACAGGTCTCCATAAATCTGGTTAATGAGGGGGTTATTCTGCTAGATTCATAATTTAACAGACATTTTGGAAGCTTACCAAGAGCTCTGTCATCAACCAGAGCTCAGATTCTGGGCTGACTGTGACTTAGGAGCAAGAAGACAATTCAAAGTATGGCAGACGTGACATCCCATGTGGAATTTGTGCTTTCTGTTGAAGCCAACTTTGGGCATCATTTACATATTTTAACATTTTTCTCCTTTTGTTGACAAGGTCTGATGGGTAAGCTGTGCTGTAAAGGGTGCCCTGTAATTGGGTTGTAAACCATTGTCTTAAATCTAGCCGCAGCGTTAATTACATCCTGTGTATAATTGATTTTCACACTACTATCTAGGAAGGAAACACAGGTAGGATGCTTAGAAGTATTTGCTGCTTGGGGAGGCTGAACTTTTTAAACCAAAGAAATCTGCTGGCAGAGTCAACCTGAGCGTGCAGTGCTGAGACTGCGGCACGGGCGTTGGACAAACTGCCCCAAGCACAGAGGGCACATTTAGTCCAGTCAAGGACTATCAGAAACAGGATTTCCTCCTCCCGGCCTGTGCACCCACATAAAGAGGACAAGTACACTGGAAATTGTTCTATCCTATCTGGAGAAGGAGTTTAAAATCCACCCTTGATCTTTGACTCCTTTTACAGGCAAAAAAGCAATCCCTCCTTCAGGGAGCACCTTGTAGATCTTAACGACCATGCTGAGCACTGCAGCTCCTAACTCACGGGGCAGGCTGCTGGCTCACAGCCCCAGCAAAGACCCAAAGCAGCCTGCTGGTGCCTGGCTCTGGGTCCTCGGGAACTGGGAATGCCCCAATCCTGCTGACAACCCAGCTGCCTGACCCCACCTGACCATCCCCAACAGAACAAGCTCACAGCACAAGCCCTGCGGGGCTGGCTGGAGTCAAGGCAGAAGATCAGGGGAGAGCTGAAGCTTTGAGTGATGCTTGGAAAAAACAAACAGCTTTTACTCAAATCCCATCACTCCCTGGCACGCACTCCCACACCTAGGGGAAAGAAAGTAAAGCCCATGATCAGCCACCTACAGCTGGCTTAGAGAAGAAAACATTTTCTCCTGTGCTGCGAAAAGGAGAAAGGGAGACTGGGAACATAAATGGGAAAACCACATCAGAATACACAAGTCAATAAACCCACCATCACGGCGTCGTAAACCAGGGCTTGTAACAAAAGCTTCTGTCCCGTGCTGGGAGGGAGCTTCAGCGATCCGTTCACAGCAGAGAGAGGCTCTTTTGTGATAGCGTCCCCGTATCTGGCTATGCTGTTTGTCCAGGGCTGGTTGGCTGATTTATTCCATGAAGGCTGCAAAAGAAAAGTGGGAGGAGAAAAGATCCAATTATCACGGATACAGATTTTTATCCTTATAAACCTGAAATGAGAAGTAGCTCAAAAAAGGAAAGTGAGAGTTGGGAAAAGAGCATGGCATTGGAAGACACACATTACATGTGGAGAATGCTTCTGATGGCATCCAAATAGAAATGCTGGCTGCAACCGACTGGCACAGTCACCCCATTACAATAGGCTTTGTTGCTCTGTTCCGGGGTCTGACGCAGATAAAAGTTGCCAGATGGTTTGCAACTGGTCTTGTAAGGGGCTTTCCACCAGTTCTCCAATTTTGAGACCGACAGGTAGGTCATGGCACAGAACATCACTTAAAGGTCCACTGAAATCAACTCCCTGCAAAGCTGCACACAACCCGGAGCAGGATGAGCAATACTGCAACACTGGGCAGGAGCGGGGACAGCGGCAACCTGGAGCTGGGACGGTGGCAGCATTTGCTCTGGCACAAGCAATGCTCTGCAGCACGGAGAAGGACCCTCACCTGCACGTGCCGGCACGTGCACTCTGGTAAGGGCTGAAGACGACTCTGAACTGCTCGCAGACAGATTTCCTGTGCTAAGCGAGGCCTTGGCTAAACACACTGCCATTCCCCATCAACAGAGAGGCACAAAACTGGGGGCTTTATTTTATTTTATTTTTTATTTATCATTTTTTTGCAACAGACCACCAAGCAATTCTTAGCTCAGTTCTAAATCCCCTGGGCAACCAGTGTTACCTTGTTTGTAGATCTAATTAAATTATATGGGCTGAACGCAATTTGTTCTGGGTTCTCTCAGCTTCCCCTCACCATAAACTGTTGAATGCACACCTCTGTGTATGGGAAATGTGCACCTTTAAGAGCTGAAGTTATTTAACAGCTCAGACTATTAGTTCACAGGCAGAAAAGTATTTGCTTTCCAGGATTTGATTTTATTGGGCTGTCCTGCATATACCTGAGCTCAGCCTCGCTACTGACTGACGTACGTATATATTCATACACGCACAGGCGCGGGCGCTCGGATACAAGGACCGCATGAGCCACTTATCTCCGGGCTCTTTCCACAGATGCTGCCTGGATTGAAGTGAGAGAACAACACAAGGCTGAAGCGAAGAGAAAATCCTGACCTGGCCCAGCTGCGACTGTGTACAGAACACCAGTGGTGCCAGCAGGATGGTTGCATGGGGTGAAGATACACAGCACATCTAGTCAAACCCACCAACCACCTACTGCTCGCTCTCAGGCAGGAGAGCCTTGGGTTTCTGCTCTGCACATGTGGCTGCAGCTTAGGCCAGATCTATTCCAGCAGCAGTCAATGTAGCACGGGTCTGGCCGAGATGGCAAGGAGAGCTCTGACATCAGCTTGACCTTGCGTGAGTCATTTGACCTCCTTGTGCCTCGGTCCATCTGGCTGGAAATTAGGTAGAAATACAGGACCAGATGTTGTATGTGAGCCAGGCATTCCTAAGTCAGCTATTTAGCAAGAAGCAAATGCTACCTCGTGCTGTCGGTGCTGGCAGAAAGCACGCTCAAGCGCTCACGTACGCGCCACAGAGCTGCCTGAACCTTCCCCCAACACTCTCTGTCCACCCTGACTTGAGCACCAAAGGGGCTCAACCCCTTGCGGGAGGCAGAGCAGCCTCACACCCCAGCCCCAACCCCAAGTCACTGGAGCTTTGTTGCTGCCTCAGGATCAAACCTTGAGAAAGCAAGTCGTAAAGTGCTCCATTTAGCCTGGCAGCACCGTGCAGAACAGTGGTGTCCAAACCCGGTGCCGTCACTATCAAGCATTCGCTCCTTTAGAAATGGATGCTGGAGGCGGTGTCTTTGCCATCTCTCTCTCCACAACCCTCCACAATATATCCTGAGCCAAGAGCATTTCCTAATCGCTCTCTTTCTAAGTGGACAATCATTAAACTACACTTTAATAGCAAGAAATCAACCAAGTGATCACACAGAGCTCACAATAAGGAATAACGCTGCACGCAAGTACTCGAGGAACGTGTTCAATTTGCTGCCATCTGAAAGGCTTTTCTGCAGCTACATCACTGACTGATGGCTTCTGTGCCTTTTCCAAGGAACATACGTTCCTAAGCAAATACTGCCTGGAAATTTCAGCGTTGAACCTACACAAATATGCACACAAATGTGTGTCCTATTATAGATGCTTACACGCATATCTGCCATCAGAAAGATCTGAGCATCGTACGCGCGCGCACACACACACACACACAGAGCAAACTTGAAAACCTTCTTGCAGGCATCTTGTGAATACCAAAAAACGTGGAAAGAAACAGGCAGCTCTGCTGCAATCCCCGATGGACCATCTGTTAGCGGAAATGTCAATCTGCCATGTTTACATAGGTTTTGATGACTCTGGGAACAGCCTGTTCAGCTCTGGCTGAAATTGGCTGCAACGAAGAACAAACTTGTTTTGTACCAGTTTGCAACTTTCAACAAACAGAAAAAAAACCATCAGCCACACACAACATGGCCTATATCCCACATGTTGTTCAAGCACATTATGTTTGAAAGGAAAAAAAAAAAACAACCCAACCCTCTTGGGGCTTAGTCTCTAAGGTTGGGTAGTAGCAATTAACTCTAGGTCTGTTTTCATCACAGACCTAAAGAAGGTCTTGCATGCTTGAAAGCTTCTCGGCTTTTTAAGCAGTATCTTTTGGGGTAACAAGTGATGCTACTTCTTTCTGCTCCAGGGGGGCTAGTGAATGGCTGAAGGAAAGCAAGGAAATGTTCTCTTGTTTTTTTACAACCAAAGAACAAAGGCAATGAGTGCCAGTCTAATACTAATTTAAAGAGGGGAAAAATCCATTTGTCAGTTCAGTGCAAACACAAGAATGAAAACTAATAAAACCATCTTCCAATAAAGGTTGTTTCCATTACAGCCAAGCCCTTACCAAAGCAAACAAACCTTTTCATTTTAGCCTTTTTATAGCAACTTCGACCGGTAAAAACGTGCCAAGATCACGTTACCTTTTCAGTAACATGTGATGATTTCATGCAAATATATGAGCTGCAAATGAACACGTAGGAAATGTTGATCATGAAACCTTCCCTGTTTTATCAGCATGGTTTTTTTAAACTGCCTTGAAGTCCTCTGCAAAACAAGGCTGGGGACATTTCAGACGTGCCTGGTTTTTAAGGGTGTCATAGAGGATTTATCACTGAAAGGCACCTCAGCGGCTGGTGGGAGTGGGAAAGCTCTGTCTCACGCACACATAGAGGAATCCCTGCCCTCAGCTGCACCTCTGAACAAGATGCAGCAGAACACAGACCTCTCTCCCTGGCCAGATAAAGGAGAATCTCTGTGAGATCTCAATGGGAGCACAACTCTCATCTAAGACTTTCCAGAAAAATTAGGGGTTTTTTTTGTGTGTGTGTGTGTGTGTCCGCAAAGAAAAATTTCAACAGGAAAATGACAAACAACCCAGGTAGATCCAAGTCCCCTGATGTGTTACAGCTTTTGAGCTCCCAGTCACAGGGCTGCTTCATGGGAAACGCAGTCCTCGTGGGGAGAAGGCCCACAGGGAAGGAGTGGGGCAGCAAGAGAGGACGGTTCCAGCTCTCAAGAAGCACAACGTCAAACACTTCCAAGCCAAAACACTTGGGTTTGGCTTCCTTCAGCGAAAAGCCGAAGTCTTCCATGGAAAGCAGATGCTTTTTAACATTCTCCCCCACCCCCTACATTGCTTGGCCCAAAAGCAGCAGTGACAGAGCTGTCTGTAGCAGAGCCATTTCATCAGCCTCAGCCCATCTGTCAGGGGAAGCAGAGCTGCATCGCCACAGCCTGGCCATCACCGTGACATTTATAACGCCAGCTACTGAGGGCATCAGTCTGGGGGTCACTCGAAAGGGGAAAAGAACACGAGAGGAAAATCACTTGTCAGTGTATTTACAAATCCTTCTGTGTGACCACTGGGAAACATGCAGAAAGGATGGGAAAGGGCCTGCTAAGTGGTCAAGTGTCCTCCTGCCTAATGGAGCTGTCAGGCACCCAGAGCAGCCCTGAGCTGACAGCTCAGCCACAGCAGCACCTTGCTGTCCTGCAGGCAGGGGTGGGGTGGCCAGGTGGCTCTGGTGGGCTGTCCAGCAGCACAGAGACTGTCCCACCTTCCACTCGCACCGTCCTGCAGCCCCAGCATCATGTGTAATGCCTCAAGAGCAATCACAGCCCTGCGCTCAAAGGAACTGGCGGCCTTGACTTGAAAACGACCAAGGGGACTTCTCAAAACCTTGCCCACGATTCGTTGTAGGAGGAGTTGAAATTTCAGTGTTGTTAAAGTCTTCCTGCTCCTGGTCTCACTGTTCTCCAGTCCCCAAAGCTGCAAAATGAGATGTACTCACTTCTGATGCTCACGGCACGGGGACAGTCCCTTCTGTGTGTTTGTACATCTCCTAACAACACGGAGCCTCCAACCTCTGCTGGAACCTCGTGTTGCCACAAGAAGAAAACAAAACAGAAAAAAACCCCAATAATCCATGAAATGCTAAGTTACGAGCCAGGATGTGAGAAGCTTGCAAGCAGGGGAGCAAGCCACTGCTAACAGCAAATGCCACCCCACCAACACAGAACGGGATTCAGGAGCACAACTTGAGGATGGAGACTCAAGCAGGCAATGGGAGAAGGTCACACAGGCCCGGAGCTGCCAGTTCCTTGGCATCACAGCTACACAAACCTGCCTGACAGCAGCAGTAGCATCAGACCCAGAGTCTGCCCCAGCCAACATCCTGAGCCCTGCGGTGATGTGACATGCTGTTAAATCCTCAAGACATTTCTCACTCCCTTTTAATGACTAAAGGGATAGTACCCAACATAGAGCACCCTGGGCAGCTTCTCCTTGCCAGGCTGGACCAGGAATTTCCTTCCACAAGGTTTTTCTCTTTCCCATGCCTCTACCACATTTCTTGCCAGGGGTTTTCACAGCCCCAACCACACGCAGCATGAGGAAAGAAAAGGCAACAAAGGCAGCTGGTACAGAGCTCCCAGCAACACTCCATCCCAGGCAGGTCCCTGGGGTTTTTGGCAGCCTGGCTTAAATGGCTGCTGGAAGAAGCTGGCTGCAGCACACAGGACAAGCCGAGGAACCTACAACCCACCCGTGAGCCTCGGCTGGTAGCACTTTGTCTACAAGCCTGGAGATGCACACACTGAAAACTGCACCAGGCTCTGTTTTACACCTACTGTGAGGACCAGGCGCATGTGCACCGGCCCAGCCACGCTCATGTGACCTGTCCCACTCCTTGATCACCCAGCCAGGTAAAATCACATCGCCATGAGCATATGTGGCCTCTTGGCAGCTACACAGGAAGGTGTTTTTAGCCCAAGTCTCTTCACCGTTACAAATTACACGTCAGAATACAGAGAGGATGCAACAGTGCTCAGGGCAGGCTGGGGTGGCACTGCCAGCAGGAACTGGGCAGGGGAGGGAGCAGGGCCTCCTGCACGGGAGCACATCTCCCTCCAGTGCCCGCTCCCAGCAACAACAGCCTGTTGCTCCCTGGCTGCCACTGGAGCTTTCCTTCACCTGCCAGGTCATCCTCGCAGGTCAGCACGGGTGACAACACTGCTCTCCGGCTGCGTGCTCCTCGCTGATCCCTGCTTCCCTAACCACGTCCATCAAAAAAAAAACAAGCTCTTTATTCTGCTGGTAAAAATCCTCAGTGAATTTAACTCTCAGCAGCCTTTCCACATTCGATTATGGCGACAAAGTCAAAATCACCCCTCTCCGCAAAGCTCTGAGCATAACTCCACTGCTGGACACTGTCAACCTCTGCCACGGACACCAGGGCTCCAAGCTCTCAGGCTTTGGCACTTCCCTCTCCAGCCCCTGCTCTGCACTCATTAAAATCTTTGTGCAAAGCTCTACAACAGGATTGCTGCTTTAGAAGAGATCTGGACACGCTGCCTCCACAAAGGCCTCCTAAGGGAGAAAACATTCCCCCACCCCGACCTTTTTCTGGTGGTAAGTCACCACCACCAAAAACATTTGTTCTTTATTTAACAGAAAGGGCTGTAGGAAATTCCTCGAACTCTCCAGCTTGGGGCCAGACAGGCAGCCACATTCCACCGAAATCCACAGATGCAGCTTGGCTGCAAAGAGCCTTCCTTCTCAGCCCAGCGCCGATCTGCTGCCACACTTGGGGTGGCCAAGAGCACGGCTTCAGCCCACAGGACTACCGACGCCAGCAGAAGACGACGTGTTCCAGAAGACCACACCAGCAGCAGCTGCACGGGCAGGTCTCACTAAGGTCAGCCAGGTATCCTGAGCTCACCTTCACCAGTGACACACGAGCACGGCGCTGATGCCAACGTGAAATCCCATGTGCGCTCACAATGCATTTGTTTTACTGAACCTCCTAATTACTTTACATGCTCTCCCTGGGCTACAAAGAGAGACATAAACAGATTAACTAAATTAGGCCAATTAAAGGTTCCCTAATGGAATGAAATGTTTCAGGCGAGCTCGAGAGAGGAAATGGGCAGGGAGGAATGGAAGACGATGCAATGTCAGGCAAACCAAGCAGGGCAGGAAAAGACTACTGCAAAAAAATAAAAGTTCACCAACAAAAATGCAGTTTTGCCTCTTGTGCATCTCCAAGGCTGTTCCAGTGAACGTGCTCTTTACAGGAACACTGTTCATGGTGTCACTGTCCCAGGAGGTAACAAGGGGTGGTAGATGGCACGGGGGTCCCAAACTCGGATCTCGCAGCCAAGACTGAGCCGGTCACTTTTACAGAGGGAACTGAACAGCTGCCCAGCACCAGCCTGCAGCCAAGGCTACTGGCACCTTGCAGAGCCAGAACAGGATCAGACCCTGGCTTCCCAGTGGGAAAGAACCTGGGGGTACTGGTCGACAGCCACCTAAATATGAGCCAGCATGTGCCCAGGTGGCCAAGAAGGCCACCAGCATCCTGGCTTGGATCAGCACTGGTGTGGCCAGCAGGACTAGGGCAGG